>CAKALG010043330.1:0-20655 GCA_916700815.1 Helicolenus hilgendorfi
ACCCTGTGGGCTCGGCCTGTGTCACATTCTTTTATTACACCCTGACACGTAGCTGCTGTCTGCGCGGCACTGAGCTCGCCGTTACATATCAGTGTGCGCCGAGCCGTGCAGGACATCAAGAAACTGACAAAAAGATATTGTACAATAGAGCTGCAAGACAGGAGATTTTCTATTCGATCGGGTGTGAAACGTATTGAGCAAAAAAAACATATCAGAATCAAAATCTTGCACAGATGGTCGCACAATTCTAGTCTTGTTTTTCCCTTACCCGAACCTCTTCATCACTTCCTAACACACAGTGGATATTACAGCAGGATAATGAGCAGTGTTCACTCACTGAATCATAACTCCTCACACCCGACTCATCTCCAAATAAAAGACTATGAAACTCATCTCGAGGTGCGAGGATGAACCCAATAAAAACCTTGCGCGGTGCAGTATGCGCCGCAGTTATTTGGGGGGGGGGCACACAAATATTGCTAAATAAGCAATCCAGATGCTAGATGAAAACATAATGTAATGCCCCTTTGAATGAGAGCGCTCCCCAAATCCCAACAGCAATAAGAATTACTCCTCGTTCCGGCAATAGTGTACGGTACATTATCATTCAACACACTATCAATACACACTAACGTATATTGTGCCTCGCTTGAGCAGTTTAGTCCTCTGCATGAGGAAATTCTGCTCAGCTATATGCAGTTTAATCCGCTTGCTTTGTTTCAGTCACATTATGTGTTGTTGAGTTGAGAGGTTGGGGATTTATCCTGTCGGTAAGGTCATGAAGGACAATGAGCACAGCAGGGGTCTCTGCACATAAAGAATCTGTAATGAGGCTGTTATGGTACTTATGCTCCACTGGACAACAAAAAAGCAAGCAAAAACAATTCCCTATAACATCTAACTTTTGGTCTGATTGATTGAAAGCATAGACTGCTATCTTGGCATAATGCAAAGTATGCAACTAGTAGTTGTACTAGTACCATTCAGCTTGTAAAGGCAGTTTTATTATGCCCTTTGTGGCTCGGCAGGAGTTTAATCACCCTAAGATCTACGGTAGGCTAAGATCCCAGCTTGGTTTTGGAGACTACACATTTCTAATAGAAATACCTGCATTAAAAACTAGAGGCATGGAGTTTGAAAAACATGGCCATCGGCTGCATTTAGGGATTTTGGAAGTCCATACAATACTAGTAAAATTCCATGATTCTGGATACCAATTTGATACCACGGCAAAAGAAAGTAAAACAATGAATCCCATGTTCAATCTAGATTCCTTTATTACCGGTTGCATACTGGTTTTCGTTAGGAAGTTAAACAGGTCATAATTCCCTCTCTATTATCTATTTTATATTGCTGTGAAAACATATCATTCAAACAACTGGATTTATTCAAGTTTCTTGCCAAAAACGATCCTAATTTTTTTACTGAATAGAGCCTGAACGTATCATAATGTGTCAAAATCAATAGCAACCTCCCTCGTTGAAGTCGGCAGGATGAGATCTAGTTAACGTTAGCATCACAGTCCTGCACGGAGTTAATGTTAACTAGCTCTCGTCCTGCCGATTTCAACACGGATTTGTTGTTCACAATGCAGCATTATCAGGGAAAAAATAGGGTGCGTCATCAATAGTGAGTTTACTAAGTCCCAAACATGTTTTCTATCGACCACAGGACGCTGTTAGTCATGAGCCCTGACTTTGCTGTAGAAAAAACGAATACCATCACGTTTTCAGAATGTTGACAGTGACTTGGTACAGAAGTATCGGTTCTTGTGACATCCCTAGTTACATTATGGGAAATGTAGGATCTGGCGTTTTTGGCGCTCTTCCATTCTGAGGACAAAGAGTCACAATATCTCTACCTCTGCTGCTTTAACTACGACCATTCTTTTTTTTTCCAGTTCCACAACTTCATGGTGTGTTAGTGTGATACTAAATTGTTGGACTACCTCTTTAAAACATCACTTTGTAACTTTTCCTAAACAGCAGCCACTGATCGATGAGTGATAGGCTATTTTCACTATTCTCTGACCTGGCATACAGATTGTAGTTGTACAGTAGATCTAGTTTCGTTCAGTAATATATTTTTTCCAGTCCTGAGGAGGTGAGTTAAACTACCATCACAAACAGTGTGCTAAAATGTCATACAATGTGCTATATGTGTACCTACATCCCCTTATGAAACGTGATTTAAAATCCACTCATGGCCAACTAAGGCCAACTTTTATTATATGAGAGTCTGGCATGAAAAAAATGCAAGTCAATGTAGTAATAAGCGACGCTTTTATGTCAAGTAGAAATTGCTTTATGAGCCGCCCCTGTGTGAGTGTTATGTCCTTGTGAGCACATTGATGTTTTTACTGCACCATTTAAAAAGACAAGTTCAAATAGCAGCTGAGAAATGGCTGTATCCTTGGACGGACAAACCCTGAGCGGCCCTCGGTTGTGCCGGGGTCACGAACAGTACCACGAATGACACTTTTATCAACCGCCGCGGGCAATGATCTCATCTAAAATCTATTAGGCTGGCTCTGATGACAGCTCCTCACCAACAATGACAAGTGAAACACTAACCGTGTCAGCGACGCTAACACTGCGGCGTCACTCAGGCCCCGCCCGACATGCATGAGCTCTCTATTAATAAACCAGAGTGTGGAGGGGGAAACCCTTTTCCCCGGGTAAATGACGAGAAAGCCTGAAACCAAGCGCTATCTGTGCCAGCGGCTAGGGTAACACTCAAGTATCACCGCCTCTCTTGTGTTCCCCAACATCAAGGCCAGATTACGTGTCAGTGTTGGGAAACTGCAGCGGGTTATGCCAGCATTTAGCTCACTATCAGGGGCTGGGAAAAAGGGATGATGATGATGCTTGATGGAAACAGTCGATTTCCTTTGTTATTATCCGTCTTATCTGATGTACTGTAGGAAGGCAAGCAGATGATTAAAATGTGAATAGCAGCAGTGGAAAATGAGATTAGTATTCCTTGAACAGATGTGTTTACCATCTAATTTAAAAGATGAACTCGAGCCAACAGCTTTCGGTCATTAATCCTTGTAGATTGAGAGGGGATACAAGGTTGTGCTTTTGTTTCATGCTTCTCCAAATAACTAAAGTCTGCTTGCATTAAAATGCTTGCTCCTGCTTGTGGATTGTCTGCGGTTGCATCTTTGATCTGTAACTAGAAGCCAATCAATATACAACCTACAAGTCTTAAGTATCAACCAACCTCATGCAAAGTGTTCTCTTCTTAATTTTCGAATGCCTTTATGTTCCATTGTCATGGCACTAATGTGCCTATTCTGCGATGACAGAAACAAAGGCCGAACACTGCTGGCTACGGATTGTCTTCCGAGTGAACGCTACAGTACTGTAAATATCCTGTCAAGCTAATTCAGTTGCAGACACTTTGCACCGACGGCGGGGAACAAACACTGTGATTAATGCTGTTGGTGTCTCTTCACATGCTGAGATAAAGGAGAGACAATTGCTCCTCTACCAAATACATTTTTAGATATCTCAGCACTGGTGGAGGTGGATATGGAGAGGGCAGTATGCAAACCGCAAAATGTCAGTTTCCTCTGTGGCTTAGATGAGTTGCTGCGCTCCTTTATCACAGGTTGTGTACTGTATAAGCAATGAGTAATGTTTATGGCTTAATATTTGAAATTTCTTTAATGCTGGTGTCAATACAGTACCTGATTTTTTTTCTTAAAATAAAAACTATACTACTAAAATGATAGATACTTTGAGAAATATAAACATTTTTCACCAATTTTTTTTTTCCCCATTTAAAGGAATACCCCAAAGTTTTCCCAGTTGTCACATTTAGGTCAGTACCGAAAAGGTACTGAGATTCGATACACAGCCACAGTGATGCTCCCTTCATTTGAGTCATTTTCAGATACCATAAGAGGCAAAATTGACAAAAGTAAAAAAAATAAAAAAAAATTTAGAATTACTTGAGGTTGTGTGCCTCCGCCAACCAGTCAAGTTGCAGTTTATATCCATTTCTATCCAAAATATCCTCACTAGCATATGAATTATTGAGTTATTGTAGTTCATCCTTGAGTCCAAGCGGACGTTTAAACCATATTTGAAGAAATTCCCTCCAGGTGTTTCTGAGATAGCGTGTTCACAATAATGGGACGGATGTGAAGTCAAAGTGACCTTGACCTTTGACCTTTGACAACCAAAATCCTCATCCTTGAGTCCAAGTGCACATTTGTGCCAAATTTCAAGACATTCCCTCCAGGCGTTCTTGAGATATTGCATTCACGAGAATGGGTAGGACATATCGACGAACAACTCAAAAACATAATGCCTCCTGCCACAGCTGTTGCCGGCACAGAGACAAAAAAACCCCAACATAATTCTGTGCAACAGAAATATGCTTTTCCACTTTCACCCTGTATCTTGAATCAACCTAAAACTTTAAATCACCCCCAGGTTAAGAAACAAAGTTATACAAACTCAAACGGTGTAGCCAAACACCTTTGGAACCCACAGAACGTCTTTTACATTTCTGGTGGACATCCCAAAGATACCAGATGTGTTTGGCTGAACTAGGCTGTTAAAATGTGCATGAGACATCTTGAATATTCCCATTTGAATGGAATGGTGCAGCCACAAAAAAAAGCAGCCTTGAATATTTTACTTGCCATCAACATCGTGTGCTGCAGCTTCAATGAAGAGTCGGAACAAGCTGTTAAAAATACCGGATACTGTCAACAGAGTGGAATAAGATGATTTTTCCAACCAAGAGATGTAAGAAAAAAAAAAAAAAAAAAATCAGTGTACATATTTGAGTCAATTAGGTAACTACAAAAGGATGAAAATATAATTACTTTTTATTATGCTTGATTTAGTTACAACACCATGGACATCACTATGGCGTGTAAGATGATACAGTAGGTAAACCACCTATGTGAGCATGCCATACAATGTAAGCCATGCATAACTGAGTGCACAAATCGATGAGTTAATCACACAGCACTCCTCTGCTGCGTAACTCCTACTGTACACACATTTCCTCCCATCTGCCATAGGACAAAGTCAAGATAGCATTCAAATCCACCTCTAACCTGATACTATAGCGACTGACCTTTCAGAAGCAGCTTATCTATGGTGTACCTAACAGAACAAGGTTGAGTTCCTGCTCATAAAAATTACATGGAGTTAACTTGACATGCAGAAATGTCTGTCTGAATTATGCATCGCACGGTAAATAGTGAGCTCCGACAGTGTCCTCCTCTCTCAGATGTTTCAGCTCGATATAAGGTGAACATAAAACACTGAACATCCCCCTGAGGGATGACAGTTAATGGTGCAGAAATCATTTGAAGAGAAGGGAAAAGTCAGGTAGACAACGGCGTATTGATGCTTGCAGCTGTGGTTGTTAAAGGCATGTGGTGAGTTAGCCCGTTTTTAAGTGATGCGAGTCATGGCTCATTGACAATCCATATGTGGATGTGAAGGAGCATGTGGTAAGAGTGATTATACAAATGACATGGGTTGCCATATTGTGTGAGTCAACCATGGATGGATTACGGATTGGGCCTCCGGGGCACAGGCCTCGAGGGTTCAGGGGCCATTTGAAGTGACTGTTAACACTTCTTGGAAAGTCACAGAGCTTGGTTAAAAGCAGGAGTGTCAGAGTCTTTTTTTTTTTTAAATCAGAGTCTTTTAATATTGAGTATCTGCCAACCAATTCCAATCCAATATCTGTTTTGTTCTTCACAGCATACTGAGGCTACACTAACATTTCATTAAAACACATGCGGACAGACAAACAGCTTCTCTTCATCTCCAGCATCAACTAAAAAACAGAATTTCAGCTGCAGTTTTTTAACCAACACCAACCACCAAGAATTCTGGTTCACCAACCGAATGACACTGAATGAGACAAAACCGATTAAAAAGACATACAAATCTACTAGAAAGAGACTCGAAATGACTACAATGAGACACAAAACAATTACCAAGACATGCAATAGTACCACAATGAGACACAAAAGAACTACAAAACAACTACAGAGACCAAAAATTGACCACAAAGAGACGCAAAATGACTACAAACAGACAAACAATTACGACAAAGACATGCAAAACAATGACAAAGAGACTCAAAATGACGCATAACGACTAGAAAGAGACATGAAATCTCTACAAAGAGATGCAAAACAACTACAAAAAGACTCAAAACAACTATAAAAAGACTCAAAACAACTATAGAAAGACTCAAAACTACCCCAGAGACTCAAAACAATTATAAAGAGACACAAAACAACTAGAAAGAGACACAAAACAATTACCAAGACATGCAAAAGTATCACAAAGAGACTCACAATAACTACAAACAGACAAATAATTACGACAAAGACGTGCAAAACAATGACAAAGAGACTCAAAATGACTACAAAATGACGCATAACGACTAGAAAGAGACATAAAATCACTACAAAGAGATGCAAAACAACTAAAAAGACTCAAAACTACCCCTAAGACTCAAAACAATTATTAAGAGACAGATAACAACTACAAAGAGACACAAAACAATTACCAAGACATGCAAAAGTATCACAAAAAAGTGACACAAAATGACTATACGTGGGGATGCAAACCGACTGCAGAGACACAAACCAACTGGTAAGAGAAAATGACAAAAAAGAAACACAAAACAACTACAAAGACATGCAAAACAACTACATGGAGATGCAAAAACGACTGCAGAAAGAGACAGAAAACAAAAGAGACAGCCGTGTTGCATCTTGTTCAGTCTAGAGGTCTTGCTCCTATGTACAGTGGGAGATTTTGGGGGACTTTTACATGTCTTTGCCCAGGGGGCCAGGTGTCTAATAATCTGCCCATGAAGTCAACTATGTTTCTCATGGCATGCTTATCTCTCCCCCTGCTGAATTCCCCTTCACTGATACTTGTCAGGCTGCTGCAGTTTCTGAATTGTGTGGTCTGCCTATGTGGTGCCATCAAATTAATGCAAAACACACACACACACCAGGTAGGGCTGTCTTCAGTGTACCCTCCTTCAGATTCACTGTACTCCTTCTCTACTTCCACCCACCAACTGTATATGACAGATGCAGCAGGTGAATACATCCCAGCATTTCTCCCCTCACCTGAGGGAGGGATTCATTTTCCAGGCCAGGCAGCAGAGCATTGTGGTACAGCACTTGCTGGTGGTAGGCTTTTCATGGTTTCAGTTTTAAATCAGAACACAATGTTGGAAAGCAGCTTGTTTATCTGCAATTATGCAACTCATTTCGATTACGCCGTTTGCGGGAGTCATTTATAGCTAACTCACTCTGCAGGTTTACAAGCCTCATTGCAGTTTTAATGTGAGGCCACCTCAAATTGCTGCGAGTGCTGTTTAGAGCGCATTCGTCACAGCGGTACAAGCGAACGGCGCTCGAGTGTTAATACGTTCGTTTTCAGGGAACAGGAACATTTAGTTAGGCAAAATTTCCCGCGGCGGTGTGCAGCCACACAAACGCACACGTACTGATTGTCGAGGAACACCACTTACACACACCAATACACACCAACCCAAGATGAGTTTTCCACCCAGAGCTCAGATTCGTATGTGCTCTAGGGAAGAGAGAAATGGGGGAATCGGGGTCTTTTAATGCAGTTAGGGACTGCTGCACCGTGTCATCCATCTCTGGTGGAGGACACTGTTAGCCTCCGCCATGGCCTGAGCTCATAGCCAATCATCTTTCCTGCTCTCTAGGAATGACCAGAGAGAGGGACCAGCCAGGGTTTAGACATGTCTGAGTTTAGCATAGCAGGTATGAGGGATAATCATGATACCAAAAAACTGTGTGGACACACAATCTAAGTAAGGCTGCAACTATCAATAATTTTCATTATCAATTAGTCTGTTCAATATTTTTCCAATTAATCTGGAAGTGCTGACCACGGGGAAAATTCAAGTGTAAAGGAAAATAGAATCAATTTAATAATTTACCAAAGTTTCCACGTGACAGTCTTCTTGTCAAAACGTTGTCAAATGATTAAATCGCGTCTACGAGAGTGTGACTATTATCCAATTAATCTATGAATTACCACCTCACGGTTGTATGCCTCCGCCAACCAGTCCAAATGCAGTTTACAGTTTAAAAATGTCATCACTTCATCATTTTATCCTGTTAGACGTTTATGTGAAATTGTCATAATTAGCATATGAATTCTTGAATTGTGGCCAAAGGAGAGGTCACAGTGACCTTGACCTTTGACCACCAAATTCTAATCAGTTCATCCTTGAGTCCAAGTGGACAGTTGTGCCAAATTTGAAGAAATTCGCTCAAGGTGTTCCTGAGATATCTTGTTCATGAGAATGAGTACGCACGGACGAATGTACTGAAGAAGGTACGGACGAAGGTACGGATGAATGTACGGACGAAGGTACGGACGAAGGTACGGACGAATGTACGGACGAATGTACATACAAACGTACTGACGGTGCGGAGGCATAAAAATGCAGAACACAATCTGTCAGAGCCAAAGGTGACATCTTCAAATTGGTTGTTTTGTCTGTGTAGGAGTCCCAAGCTCAAAAATACTCACCGCACATTCGAGGAACTGTAACCAACAAATGTTCAGCATTTAATTTCTAATAATAATTTTTCATCATTTCAACAGGAAAAGCTGAAACTACAAATCAAAGTGACTTGTTTGTTCAAGTAAAAATTTGAATGTTGCATTGACTTTGAATGCTGCGGTGTGTGCCAATTCCTTCAGCTGAACTAATCAAATTTGCAGATAAAACACTACCAGTCCAAAATTTAACTTTCCACCTGTTTCCTTTGGGCAGAGTGTTTCCAATTAATTTCCTTTTGGTTTGTCTTTCCTCTGCTCATTTCCAGGATGTATTACATCGAGCTACTCTTTGCTGAATTTGTGAGGGAATCTGTGTATTAACAGTCCATGAGTGCATGAGCTCACAACCAAGACAGAGTGTCTCCTCATATTTCACACTTATAAAACCGCAATCGTCAAGCCCCCCCCCCCATCTAGTGTGGGGTGTCAGAAAAAAAGAAACGCAGACCTCAAGTCGCATGAAGACATTTGCTCGCAGCACAGTTTGACAGCAGTTCAACAGCTATTTGAATTTTCACAAGTTCGACATTGTTCTTCTAGTGTAAAGCAGACAGCCCTTCAACTGGAGGTGTCCCTGTTATGGCAGGTGTCTGCATTGCTGAGATACCATCGAGGGAAGCACTGAATCCCCACCAGCTGCAGTGATGTTGTACTATAGCCGCCCTGACATCCATGAAGCGTCACAGTAACTCCTATTCTTAACTGTGATCAACATTTCATAATCTCTCAATCGCCTGCCGTCGCTGAAACGGCACTGAAAAGGTTAAAGTCTGCATAAAACAGGGCAGGCAGGCATCATAAAATCCCATTTCATGGTCAAGCTGTGGCGTCAAAGCGCTGCTCTGTATCTGGGCTCGGGGGTCAATAGGCAATCGATGAATTTCATTTCCCATCGTCAAAGCTCAGCAACAGAAATTGACCAGGTTCACCTGAGATCATGTAAGAGTTGGACAGATATAGCTCATGTCTCTGTGTGGCAGGCGTTTTAGATGCATGATGGGGAGGATTTGAAGCTCACGGAACAACGTGCACCAGTTACTTGAGATTACAACTTTTCAATTAGCACGTTGGAATGTGTTAACAAGGAATAACGTCAGTAGAAAGAAGTAGTCGAAAAAACAATGTGCACACATATCTCTATCTGAATGCATATAGCGTAATACAGAGAGGATCTTTGTTTGCAGCTGAGCAACTGTACACAAATCTCAATTACATTTGGAAGAAGGTTGCATTCATTTTGACCCTCTTTTGTCTTGACATCCAATCAACCAATGAAACTAAATTGAGAATAATATATTCTTTTAAAGCATTGAGAAATCCTCTCTGTCTCCAGAAAGTTCATTTACATTTAAAATTAACAATTCATGCCTCACTTGCTGATTTTTTTCTCGTTTAAAATGATTTACACCCAAATTTGACACCATAGTTCTGGGTCTCTGAATCATATTAAACTGAATTGTATGCAGCTGAGTTTCATCAGTCAACCTATTTCACAAAAAGAATGGACCTACACCAAATACCCACTCCTTAAAGGATCCTTTACTCTATCGCCTGAAGGATCGTAAACCTTTAAGCTCAGCCAGGAACACGCTGCCTTTTATTCTTGCCCTCAGACATGGCTTGCGCATCAATTATTCACATTCCTCTGTTTGCCAGAAGTGGGGAATTGAATTTAAACGCAATAAAATGCTGGCACAACAGAAATCATCTGTGATTCACAGTTGAAATTGTAAAAGAGACGGTGCAAAAAAGGCCACGCTACCCCTTTGTGTTCTTGATTGTTTGTACAAAACTACAGAGAGACAAAATATGAAATAACAATGAGTTCTGTGTGCGTAGCTGATGTGTTGGGCTCTGTGTTACATGAGTGGAGTCATGCTGAGGTCATGAATAAGAGATCAGCAGATGTACTTTCAATGATCTGATACATAAATCCAACCTAATGTAGTTGGGTATGGGTTCAACGTACAACAGCCAAACTGCCATTTTTATATTACTGATGTAACCAGACTTATCATTTGAATGCATTACTTTCTCATTAATGTGAAAGAATGATGGTATTTTTCTCAAATCGTTATTGAACTATCCATTTTGAATGTTATCAGCCAATTGAATGGCCGTTATCACTGGTTATCACCAGTGGTATAGTGGAGGGTATACACAGGTATATGCAGGTATACCTACCTCTTTTTCTGGCGGTTTACAGTATATCCACCTATCAGCCAAAAAGCTATTTGAATATAAAAGAGAATATAGCCACTTCCTCCTCAGTAACCTACTACCCATCTACCTAGTAGTACACCCACCTCATCAATGAACACTGCACTGCTGGTTATCACTGCCATTCAAATGCTTCGGACGGGCCAAATTGCACCTGCCACTTTGAAAAAGTGATGCTTAACGTTGTGAATTGAAACAAAACTTTAGCTTTATGCAACAAATCTACTTAGTTAGGTTTAGGAAAAGATTGTGGTTTGGGTTAAAATACGTACGCTTGTTACATAACTTGGCGTTAGTGAAGTACTTAAGTTACGTAACAAAAGTATGGTAAAATAAGTCAATGTTGACTTTTGTTTTCACACGCGATGCGAACAACGGTCTCCCGGTTGAAAGTCATGCGTTTGTTTGACCCGTCCATCGCACCCAACCGCCACCCCATGCAGACTTTGTCGTCTCTTTATACTAGTCACCTGACTTCCTCCTTTGCTCCCGTCATTACTGACAATTACTGCGGCAACTAGAGGTCGGTGCCGTCGTCTTGTATTTGAATCGTGATCAACTATGTCAATAAGTGATAACAGCCTTCTGAACATACTAGTAGGTGTAGCAGGCCCCTTCTAACCCATATCTATGAGGCTGATAACCGCTGATAACACCCATTCAATCGGTTAATAACATTCAAAGCGGATCCTTGAACCTCATGCAACAGATTGTATCTGTATATAAAAGCCCAACATTTTCTTTGCTGATGATGGCAGGCAGATGCATCGTGACAGCCCACACATACACAAGTCCTCTTGAAATGTACAAGTATTTTTTGCACTGTTCTGTCAAAGCAAATGCACCACCACCACCACCAGCAGCAGCAGCCCTGCCACAATGACACAAGAGCCCACTCACGATCCAAGTGACAGGCACTCTAAAGCCTCAGTGACCACCTGCTATGGAATATAATCTTTGCAGTTCTGGGTTAACACAGGGCAGAAAAACTCTGCATATGGGGAAATCATAAAAATCCAATAAGGGGTCAAAAAACATGCATGTGCTATAGGTTTACACAGAGGAGCATCAATATAAATCAACTTTCAGTGCCATTCTAATCACTTATTTTGATAGCCCATTATGACAGTATGGTTGACTGATCAGACTTGCAAAGTGGGGGCAATCAGTATTAGCATAGGTTATACTCATGCAAGGGTTATAAAACAGTGGTGGACAATCAGGGCCGCAGCACGTGAGGTGACTACATAGCGAAGCTGCAGGAAAGTAATGTTCTTCTACTCTTGTCTGGGTCAGTCATTATGGGACTAAAAATACATTTATGATAGGCTTTAATTGTCTAACAGCCCAAATTCAGATAATCCGCTTTCCATAATATATGTGATTGGTGTATCTTTTTTCTTTTCTTTTTTTTTGCATCAGGGACTGAAATGAGAACTTCTAGACCCTGCTAGAGTTTTTGGCAATGAGTAAAAGGGGCGGTTAAAAAATCTTACTGCCACTTTTCATGCACTTAACCAGAGGATGTTTCAAGCTGAAAGCACTGACTTTTTTTTCTTTTCGTATCATAAAGTTGAACCTTCCTCTTTTTCACTATTCCAGAGATTCACCCAAACCAACCAGAGAGTCTATTTCAGCAGGTCCCAGCTTGCAACGGTCAGATTCGCTGAGCACACTGATCGTTTCGTTAAAGGACAAGTAATTGTGGGCGAGTGGTGTGCTCTGATTGCCTCTGGGCTTCTTCAAGACCAATTTGTCTGGTTGTCACTTGAGGGGCCGGGGCTCAGAACTCCGTGTGGGGTAAGGAAGGAGACTGACAGGAAATGTGATCGCCCCGTGATCGCCTCCTCGTCTTCTGTTTGTGCGACGTTGCTTGCTGAAGAGTGAGTGTTGTTTTCCTGTGTGTGCTGCTGGGCACCGCAACGCTGACGATCGATAATGAGGCCCTCTTTTGTTTGAGTTTGTAGCGTAGCTGTCTGCTTTAGAGCGTAGTATTTCAGATGTGACTCACCCTGCTTCACAGGGATATAAAAATGTTTTTCTATCTTATATCATCAGGTAAATTCATTTTGCAGCTGGGAATGTGAAGTTCAACCCATTAAAAGGTGTATGTCCTTGTTTGAACACTATAAAAACAGACATCAATAGATCCTCTTCTGCAAAAGCTTTATTTACTTTCCATGATCCAGATAGGATTAACACCTTGACTTGGCCGACAAATCTCTTAATCAACACAACCTCCTGACCTGCGAGCATCATTCAATATGCCGATACTATCCTTTCATATAACACGACATCAGCCCTTCACCATGAACAATCTATAACAAGCTCATCTGTGTCAGACTTAATGGAATTTCACACATCCCGTCGGCATCGTTCTCCAATAAACTCGACATGTTGTGAATGTATTCCTCGGTGTAGCAGCACCTAAAAACCTCACTACAAAATATCACGTAGCATCTTCAGTGGAGAAATCATCACCTCTACTGTTTCTTTCCTCTTTAGAGAATTTCACCGCGGTTGCTCCAGGCTCTGGATTTAGCCAGCCATTACAGAACAAGGCCCATTTTTCATGTGTAATGGGGTCCTCCATTAAACATGAACCTGGAGGTACTATCATTTAGCTTGGCGCCATCACTTCCACAAACCAGCTACGGATACTGGAAGAGATGAGACACACTGAAATGGTAAAACTTAGGAGGGAAAGAAAACAACTAAAGGAAACAGGACAAAGAACAGATGTAAAGCTGTTCATATTCTACCTCTGGTATCAACTACAAGGGTAAATTTATCACAAGGGAACCTAATTACTCTCACCCATTGCTTTCTAAAGGTGAGACACAGACTTTGGTCTGGTGAATCACGAGGATTCATTCATTTTAATAAAGTACATTTTTGCATCATACCAATTGCCACTTCTCAGAACAATATTGGATCAAGTGTTTTGCCTATTTCCATGTGAAATATATTTGTGCACACAAGTTCGCGGCTCTTGCACTTCGAAATCAGAAATGTGTAGCTTAGTAATGGGTGCTGCATATTGTAATGGTGGTGTGTTCATTTTAATTGGCTTCAAAGCTGCACTAATCAATATTTTCATTTAAACAATAGAAAAAGTTACCATGTAACAAGAATTGTGTCGCTCGTACACAAACCCACAGAGAATTCTGCAGTTCCCCTCAGCTCTACTCTGATCAACCCCACTTCCAACTGCAGCAGGCAGTTGTTTCCAATGAAAAAGCTTTGATAAACCCACTGCACTGTACCTGCCCAGCACCAACAAACAAACACAAACACAATAGCATAGCGGAGCATAGCAGCTACAGTTTTAGGTTTTTCCCAAAGGAGTTAGCAGAGACCAAAACAGCAGAAGGGAGAGTAAATATTATAATTAAACACTACTCCAATGAATATGGATGTTGCTACATGACATTTCGCCATATCAGCTATATATGGTGATAATAAGGGGTGTAACGATCCATCGATCCAGATTGATAAAGCGACTGAATGATCAACGATCCAATATCATCAATGCAAAGTGAAAACATTGATACATATTATCTTTAAGATGGGCCTTTATTTTGAAATTCCCATGGGAACCTAGTGGTGCAGTTTATTAGTCGTCGAATAAATGCTACAACTCCTCAAGACACAAGCCAAGTTCTGAATTGAATTGAATCAAAATCGTATCGCGGCAGAGTTTGTGATATCCTATCGTTGTCCAAAGAATCAATATAATATTGTATCTGTACCCTCAGTGTTAATATATCAATGTTGTGTTTAAAGCTTGTTGTGTTGCCCTCAAAGTGGCCAAAAAAATCAATTAAGGCAGATTCAACAGTTTAACAATCTAAAAATAGTGTCTCTGAAATATAACACGTTCTTTAAAAGCAGTAAATGGCATTTAAGCGAGACTGCAATGAGCAAAATTCATATTGGGACTCTTATCCCAGCAGATTATATTTAATCCTTTGCTGAGCTCCAAATATGTGGTGGGAAAATGTGGCGTGGTATAAAATCAGGTAATAACAGAGATTGAAGAACAACCGGTTGCCGGTGACTAATCCTTTTGATACTACCTTATCAAAACCCATGAGTGTCTGATTACACAGACAATAGCAGTGTGAAACATGGCAGAGAAATACAGCCTGCTACTGTACCACGCTGAAACCCCACACCACTACCCCTGCATGATAGACAATATCAGCCTCCCAGAGAGGGCCTTGTCTTTGATGGCACTTTCCATCAGCACATTGTGGAGCGGTACACTGCTTCAGTTGCAGCCACTGAGAGAACACTGGCGCTCAATATTTTCCCTTTACGTATGAAGTCGTAGCTCATCAGGCAGCCTAAGCGAAGTGACAGACTGTAAATCAGGAAGCTAATGAAAAGTTAAAGCAGAACTCTAATAAAAATTCAAAAAGGGCAATCTGAGGTGGGAGAAGTTAAACGAGGGCAAGAATGCTAATTTGATTGAATTGCGATTCTACCTTACACTATTAAGGATTTCACAATAAGACATGGGTATAATACATCCTGATATCATTACAGCCAGGCCGATACTAACATAGCAGACACATGCATAAATGCATGCAATACTCTACAATTGAGACATTTATTATACAGAGTTGCCTCTGGCAGGCTGTTCTATATTCAAAAAAAGGGAAGTTATAATGCATTGTGTAGTAGGTGGAATGTAATCTCGAAGACAGATGGGTTAAACTACATGCTGTGATGTGATAGTAATGAGGAATACACTTGGTTTGGAAAAAAAAAGCTCCCATTTGCTGCTTGGTTGATACCCCACTGCTCAAGCCTAATTCAAATGTCTTTTACATTTCTCTTTAATGGCAGTATGCAAACAACACAGTGGACCCCATGTCGGCCTCTCTCCAAAGATCAAACCAAAGGGTTATATTTATTTAATGTGAGGCCAATCAGGAAATCTATCTGCTTATGCTTTTATGGCAATTCCGAGACAGAGAACTTCAAAAAGTGGACCAAGACCGTTCTTAAGTACTGCAACACTAATATAAGCAAGCAAAGTCTAAACAATAAGGTGATATTTAGACAACAGGAGGTAAGAGATTAGTATTTACTTAAAGTATATTCATTTCAAGTGGCGACAGGGTATAGGATAATCATTTTCACGATACTATTTTCTCACTAAAAACAAGTAAACAGTAAACTCCATTATTAGCTATGTGGTACCATTAAACTGTCGCACTTGGATTCCTTTGCTGACTGCTGTGTGAAAAGATAGAATTTGGGAAATTGTGGGACTTGTGAAAGTCAGCGGAATTTCAATTTTACAGACTGCAGATGGAAATAAGCGGATCAGGCAAACTTCCCAGAAACGCTACAAGCATTGGTTTTGTGGACAATTGCGGATTTGTTTTTATATTTTTAAGTTTCCAATTCAAATTCTACCATTCTTCTGGTTGATCACTGGCGTAGAGCTGCTGCCTATGTATTCCCAAATATGCATGTGTATCCAAATGAGCACAATGTAAAGTTTGTGGCAGGAAAAAGTGTGCAAAAGTCCTCTTCCGGACTTGTCATGCCGTAGACGGGCCAACAGAACACATAGGACATTAAAGGCAATATTTCATTAGTCTTGTCATTTTGAGTGGTGAGAAGTCACAGTCACATAACCTGATTAAAAAAGCTAAACTCTTGAACTGACCCTGAAGGCCTGTTTATGTCAAAAGCTCTGAATTTTGCAGAAGTCTGACTTCAAACTTCTCTTCTGCTCCAGTAGATAAACAGTTTAACGTCAAGATGGGGACACTTAAGACATATTTTTCATTTGAATGATGAACTGCAAATCGCGCATCACAGCATCGACCACACAGATCTGGAAATGTAATGTGACCTTGCTTATTTATTTATTCATTTATTCCGATGTGTCTGCAGAAGATGAGCCTCTCTCTCTGTCAAAGCTTCACAACCTATTTAAGATTGTATCTCTTGAATTCATTTGATCCACATCACGAGTGTGCATGACAAAATACATATTCTTACTGTGGCTGTGTTACGGTGTTGTTCTCATTAAATATGGATATTTCCATTTTTTTTTCTCTTGAAATTGTCAAGAGATGCAGTTTAAATAGCTACAAATTAATTAAAAGCATTGTTTTTTTGGTTACTTTCCTTCTTGTCTTGGCATGACGGAATGGCTGGCTTCTCCAGTGAAACTGCCACCTCAGAGAATTGTTTTTCTGGCTCATTCCCTGGCATCAAGTGATACATTTCACAAAGGACAAGAATGGAAATACAGGAAGCAAATATTGCTTTGTCTGCATCTCTATTTACTCCCTCAGCGTTTCCATCTCCGCTTCACTGACTCCACTCTATTTACCCTAGCAAAGCTCAGATTACACTTTTTTTTTCTTTCCCCACAAACAGGAAGCTGTTTTTATTGTTTGTAAGAGATTACAACTGTACACTACAAGACAGGAATCCCCAGGCTGAATGAAAGGAGAGTCAAGCAAAAAGAACACAGCTGCTACTAACTACACTATTTTTGCTGTGTATGTTCCGTTTGCCTCGTTTTAATGAACATCCCGCTGCTGCGATAACTTTAATGAGTTGTAAAATCCTTCATCATGGTATTATAAACTGCTGTGCAGTGTTAAGCTTAAGGATCTATTACTCAAACTAGCCTTTCTGGATTTCATTTCATTGTCTCATCGATAAGTGAAGCATATTTTTTTAATATATTTTTGGTCTGAATGCCCGCTAACACGACTCCGATGCAGTTATTGTCACAGAATAAGCCACAAATATCTACCTGTTTGCGCTGCCGTCGGGCTGTGAGAACTGACAGACCAGGGTTTGGCCTGATGTGACCCGTTTAAAGCAGGCTGACAACATTCTCAACAACAATACTTTAACTGCCAATGAGAGATACGAAATACAACACATACACTTGCCTTTGCCCTTCTGTTGTTGGGCTGGAAACCTGTGGCTCTGCATCCACATGAGAGTCTCCCCTTCAAAATATGGGTTATAGAAATTGTAACTTTACGATTAACCTCTCGAGAACCTCGATCCCAAACAACTTTACGATCTTTTAGAAGCTGTAGCAGTCGGCTAAATTTTGCAATGAAAAACTGGCACAGGAGTTTCACAGGAGTCCCTTGACCTCTGACCTCAAGATATGTGACTGAAAATGGGTTCTATGGGTACCCACGAGTCTCCCCTTTACAGACATGCCCACTTTATGATAATCACATGAGGTTTTGTACCAAAACCATGCCGTTTTTTGAATGCAGTATAAATGTGTTATTTTCACCTATTCTAAAATGATGTGTTTGAACATGTCGGCATACTGGGGTCCCTAAACAGTCTTAGAATTGCATATCACTGTAAAGCTGAGGATCTTGTGGATCCATAGAGCCCAATAGTATTCATGTGTGATGATGTTACAGTAGTTTCCAGACCATTTTTTTGAAACTTGACAGCACTGTATAGAATGACCTGTGGTGACCTCTAGGATAATCACAGCCTCGTGAAATTATACAACCACAAACTACAGACCTAGGGCATTCAGAGGACGGATGGCTTTCCTAACTAGATTGAATATAAGGGGGTTTTCTGAGCAGTTTCCAGAACATAAGTGCTCACCGAAAAATGCATTTCTTGCAAAAATCTCCAAATGTCAAATGTGTTTGATACCAAATCACAGCATGGCTTCTTTCTATGGTATTCCTCAATGTCTTGGTGTCTTAATGTGGTATTTTGGAGTGATTATTGATCATTTTTTATTAATTCTCGAGTGGTGAAAAAATTGTTAAATTTAGCACCAAAATCTGTGTAACAAATGGTATCAACCCAAAAACTGCTGCAACAACTTATTAGACATAAAAGAGCATGGGGATGGGCATCATATACTACTATCATAATGTTCTTAGCCCTTATACATCTTCACAATTTGTTTTACTTCATTCATTCATTCATTCATTCATGTTTATTTCTGATTTATGACTAGAACTTGACACACAGTGCTGAGCTGCATCTCAAATTAATCTTTAGGTTGCCAGCTTTCAGGTGATGTACACCACTTCTATGCGATATCTACTGTTGACCTGCTATCTCCCCCTAAAGACCCCTTGTACCCCCCTAAAAAAGACAAAAAACGTATCTATTGTGGGCCTCAGAGGGTTAAATCAATTCTAATCCAACTATCGAATTTACGCCGTCATTGAATCAAACTAACCCATTATCTGGACGATAACTAGATGTAGATCTGTTCCCATAAGATACATTACAATCAGTTAAAACAGAATAACAGATCAGAGGAAAAGAAAGAGATTTCCTTTGGGGACAAAGCCAAATTACAGAAGAGAAAAAAAAAAAAAAAACGACAGCAGGAGGAAAAATAGAGCGAAGAACCTGAAGGGAGGGACAAGCGCAAAAGGGTGATCCATCCTTATTAGGTACAAATCTAATACATCAAGCAGCCCTTCAGAGGCAAACGGATGGTCAGTGTGATCTGTGGAGCGCTGCCCACGAAGAATAAGGCCGTAGCCGTATTCGGGAGGCTCAGTGATTGCTGAGGCAGAAGTACTGTAAATGACAAACACAAATACCTTTCCCTCTGTTGCTTTGCATTTAAATTGAATTTGCGACGGTTTCGGCGGTGCGTGGAAAATGCAGGAGACTGAAGAGAAATTGTAAATGACACCTTGCTTTCCTCGGAGGATGCTCTGTTGCCCGGTGTGTCATACATCACCTGCTCTACTTTTTGCTGCATTCACACGTTGAGCTGCCACCATTTAATCTGTTTGTGGGTATTTTGCAGTGTCATTCCTAAAGGAAAACAGCTCAGCAGCAACCTGTCCTACCTGTTCCACAATGTGATCTGTAAGGGCTGTGCAAGTTTAGCTCAAATTGTAGCATAAAGCACTGATTGGATTTGGCCATTAATGAAAAGACACTACTGGTGGTCCATAATGTCGTAAATCAGCTAAATGATCTAATCCTACTTTCTGAACTCCACAAGGATTTTAAGTTTATCATCCCATCTAACACCACACAGATTCAAGACAGCTTTACAGACAAAATCATGACTCAAGACGCAACATGTGTGGCATTATTATTCCAAGGTCAGATCAATTTACCAGATGTCCGATTGATGGAAAAAAATGGCTGTTTGGAATATAATTCAATTATTCAAGCTGAGATCATTCAGAGAGGCATGCAGGGGAGGGACACCTGTCCAGCATTTGATGATTAGAAGCATGCAAATGCTGATTTTGAGGGGTGTAACTGGATATAAAAGGATTTATTAATCAACGCTCTCAAGCACATGGTTTATTTCCTTTCAAAATAAGTAAAAGAAATGCAGGGAAATGAAGAAGTTCAACCAAAAAAAAAGAGATACAGTAACAGAAATGTGGCTTTTAGAAGCTCTCTCACAGAGGAGCATTCAGTAAAAGGAGGTTAAAGAACAGGATGTCCGATGAAAACATCCCTTGAGCTAGTCAGTATAAACTCACGCTGTGCAGCCAAACACTGCTCAAGCTCCACCATAGCAATTTATTTGTCACAGTTAGTACAAAGGGCTTTCCTCAACTCAAGAAATTCTTAGTGTACTAACACACATACGACTTTGACTAAGACCAAAATGACTAAAAGTTGACTAATAATTGACTAATACTATAATCTTGGTGCATGGCTTTGTAAAAATTAGGACATATATAAGGCAGGGAGAATCTTATCAAAGATTATACTGTATTTAGTTGCATTATGGGGAATTTGCGTTGGACGGGTTATCGGCTGTAACCACCGTATGTGAGCAGTGCAGAGCAGCTACCGG
>CAKALG010043332.1:0-11539 GCA_916700815.1 Helicolenus hilgendorfi
TAAAACCCTATAGGGGGAAGCTAAAAGGAACAAGTGAGTTTTAAGATTAGATTTTAAAACAGCAAGAAGTGAGTCTGAGGCCCTAATTGTTCATGTTCAACATATTATATTAGGTAGAATGTGTATATATATACAAAATCCTTAGGGGCTATATTTAAACGTATTCAATCCTGGAAAAAAAAATCTTTCCAACATGGGTAAGAGGCTTGTGTAATTTCCATCCATAACCCTTCATATCTCATTTCATTGTAACCCACGATAAGAGCTCTGAGGCTGTCTGCCCTTGTATCCACCTTGCTTTAAAAAAAGAGTGAATTATATCACCCGTCTTTCATATTCTCCCTCTTTGCGCTCCTCTCATTGGCTATTCTCATCTTTTAGCTCTTAAACTTTCATATATACATGCCTCCTCTCCTCAATGTCCTCTTCTTCCCTCCACCTGTGTGTCCTCCTCTCTCATCTCCCACTCTGTGACATAACCTAGTAAAAGCAAGAGATTTGATTTGATGAAGACTACTTGCGTGCATATGACGAAAGAAAGATAGATGGAAGAAAGAGACGGAGAGAGAGAGAGAGAGAGAGAGAGAGAGAGGCTGGCATATGGGACGGGAGGCCTTTACAAAGACATGGAGGTCCACGGGGACGTCTGAGTTATCTAATGAAGCTAAAAACAGAGCAAAGCATTTCCCACCAGTCGGGGAAGATGACACCACTTAACTTCTCCCCTGTGTGGCACCAAGAAGAAGATGATGATGAAGGTTATTTTCAAACAAGGAAAGGAAATGGTTAGCTTGGGAGGAAATAGGAAAGTGGCTTAAGGCTCAAAAATTCCCCCATTGTGTCTTTTACATGTGAATGAATGAGAGACATTCATAGAGAAGAGACATTCATAGAGAAGAAGGAGTGTGGGTGTGTACACTTCATGAATCTCATCATCTCAATGTCTTTTAAAAAATAAGCCAGTGTGGAGAGAATATTTGATCTCTTTCTAGTACAGACTCGCTTCCAAAATGATCAAGTGTTGTACTTTTGATAGTAGTGCCATGATCAACCTTAGCTCATCTAGGTTTAAGATGTAGCCACTAATCTCTTGTAAATTCCTGAAATAAAAGAAAACTGTTTTTGGAACAAGTATTATCTCTTCAGATTAGAGGAAATGTTCTTCAAATAGAAAAAAAAAACAATTTTACACTTGTTATACTTTATAGTTATAGAGTGCTGCAGGAATGAGTCCTAAAACCCGTAAATGAGTATTTTAGCACTTCAGGTTCCCTCGTCTGGAAGTCAGTGTGGTTAAGGTGATTAACACAAGCTAAAGAGATTTTAAAGTTTTGTTCTACGATATAAAATACATCAATAAATACCTCACTCGTGAATTTTAAAGCTTTTACGTGTCTTAAAAAAGGCGGTTACTAACAAGTGGCTACTAAATGTCATCACACCAAACACTAGTCCGCCTTTAGCTTAATGGTGGTGACATGAAGTCATACGGTGTAGTCATGTGGTGAAGTTCGGTTGTAACGTTAGCCATTCATAAATGCAAATTTGCAAGAGTTAAACCTCATTATTAATGTTTTCAAAAAAAGAAATGGAACTATATATTAAGAGAATATCTTCTGTGAAAAACAAAAAGGCTAGTAAAACGGTGGGAGTTTGTGCTCCCATTTTAATGTTTTTACTTAAGTTACTATAATTCTATTAATATTAACCCTTCGCATGTTCTGTGTTTTATGTTACTTTTTTTATTTATTTGTGTTATTTTAATGTTTGTTTGTTTTTATTCATCCCTTTATTTCCTTTATATGTATTGTTTACCTATGTATTGACTTAATTTTTCCTTGTATTGTTCACAAATCTAAAATGAAGTATATTGAAAAGAAAATAGTTATAGTAACGTAAGCTTTAATTGTATTTACGCTTCAAAATTCATAAACGTTTTGTTCATTTGTGAACAAAACGTGTCATAGACGTTTGTTTGCCTCAGAGTTTTCTGCAATAATCCAAAACCCGATGGAAAAATCCCACTGGGTTTTTGTCGAAAGAACTCTGGGCGATGCTAACTTCATGGTTGGCCTACAAAAACACGTCATGGAGCACTCTATAAAGTATGGTTGTTTTGAATGTTCAGGTCTTAAAAACACTAAAAAATAAGGTAAAGATTCAGTCCGATTTTAAGCCAATGTAACGATGAAGGCACATTTAAAGTGTGATGCATTGAAAAGAGTAGAGCCACACAGAGGAGATAGAGACGGAGGTGGAGAGGGCAGCTGATGTAGCTCCTCTAACCTGAATAGACGAGGCCTCATTGAGATATCGGGTAATTAAATTTGAGGTCCCCGAGCCCACACATTGTTATTTCACAATGGTGCGGTGACAAATGTGGATTTCTTTCTAGTCTTTATTCTGTGAAGCTACAGTACGTAGAGCTGTACTGGTGTTTTCATAGCAGCCTCTTTGCTCGAACAAAAGTGAAACTTTTTTCCCCTATTATCATCTCAAGACAAAGCAAGGTGTTTTGCATGTCAACTGTTTTCTGCAATTTAAAAAGCTTCAAGCGCTTAATCACAGCTTTTGAAGCTGGAAAGCTATTTTTTTTTCCCTCCTCTCAATATTCAGCGTTAAACCAACTCCAAAAGCAAAAACAGACTGAATGATCGCTGAGCTCCTCCTGCTTCATGATGGGTAACAGCAGGGAACACAACAGCTGTGCAGCTGAGCATATGTGCGTCAATTGAACTGGGTTTAATTTTTCCCATGTTGATTGTTAGCATTTGAAATTCAGTCTTTAAACACAACACTGTCTGTCTGTCCGTAAACTGATTTTATAACCTGGCACAGAGTGGCTAAATGAAGGAATCTGATCCAAGTGAGAGATCACACACACAGGGTTTATTCAGTATCCACATTTTCAGTGTTGGTTTATCGTAACAGCTCACATTTATTGTGGCCGCAAAGGGTTAAATATCCTCTTTTTTTTTTAATGCTAATTATGTGGCTCCGGCTTTTGCGTCACTGTGGTTTTATAGCTGACTGTAAGGCCAGCTGGGTCAAATACTGCTGCTGCTGCTCTCAGAGGAATACACTGTTAAAAATGACAAGTTTGGCAATTGATTTTAATTTGCATGAAGAGTTATTGAGCTGTTTTACAGGACTGGCAGATCATTTTGTCAAGAAAATTATTAGTATTTTTCATAATGAGACATATTTTCCTTCAAGACAATGAATTAAATGGAAAAAAAAAGTATTTTCTGAATGTGTCATTAAGTCAGTTCTGCAGTGATGCCATTAAACAAGCAAAGCTGCTTGGTGAAAACAGTCAAAACACACAAACAAATTCATAAAACATATTAGTACAAGACAAAAGTCAGCAGTTACAGTTGTCTGTTTGTGTTGTTGCTCCTGTGGCTTCCAGGGAAAAGGCAACACGACGCCTCTCTTGGGTCCCCCCGAGGCTGCATTAACCTTGTAAGTGAAGCAAGTAAATCAGTCTCCTGATGGATACATGTGGCTATTTATATCCCCCGAGCCAATTAGAGGAGAGATGATGAAGTGGCTGAGGGTGCCGAGAAACATCGCTGACAGCCTGTTTAAAGAACCTTGGCAAGTCCTCGACGTTCTTGCGAAAGCGGCAAGGGAACAGGTGGACACAGCTGGCAGCATTTTGGGGAAATAAGCCACCACTTCTGGGTTGTAACCAGAGCACTGGCAATGTCTGCAGAGACATGCAGTGGTGCTCACAACATCCAAGATTACTGTGGATGAAAAGGGGTCTAAGTTTACCACAGACACACCTTGTTCCTGAGAGCAGCATGCTCTGCCTTACTGGAAACGGTTCGGTTGGTCACCATGATGGTTCTTGAGAACAGTTACAGTTTGCTTACAAGTATCAAAAAGACCAATTTAGCTCAAATCAACTACAGCCAGAGCAAAGACAGATGATTGATGTGCACCCGATTCGATTGTTACCAGGCCATTAAATAGGAGTCGTCGCTATAAGCACCATAGATGTGGGTCATTAGGGGCCTACCACGCCTACTACGTTGTAAAAGTGAAAATGAAACTTAAAAGCAAATTGTTCTAACATGTTATAAAACTGAATGAAACATCACATTTTGAACACAAACAAAAAGGCTTCTTTAGGTTTAGGCAACAAAACCGCTTAGTTAAGTTCTGGGAAAAAACATCATATTTTGGATTATAAAAGCTACGTTTACATTACGTGGTTACGTGAAAGCGAAACCCAACGCTTGTGAACACAAAGACAACTACACATTGTTGGCTTCACACAGTTTGCAAACCCCAGTGTCCTGGGTGAAAACCGCTGTGTTTTGTGTGCCATCCATCACCCCCGACCTCCAACCCTTATGGACTTTCATGCTGTCTATACTACTGCGCCTGACTTCTGCGACAACCATTAATGTCTATTAAATAGCCTGACAAAAGTCTAATTGGCTGATTGATAAGATTGATATGATGATAGGATTTGCTCAGTGGGCTGAATGTTGAGACGAAGGCCTTAGACGTACGCCACAAATTTTACTAGGACATAGACAATACAGCAGTCCAGAAAACATTATGGGGGATCTATTGGCAGAAATGGAATATAATATTAATAACTGTTTTCATTAGTGTATAATCACCTGAAAATAAGAAGCATTGTGTTTTCATTAGCTTAGAATGAGCCCTTCATATCTACATAGGGAGCGGGTCGGCATGTTTCTACAGTAGCCCAAAACGGACGAACCAAACACGGGCTCTAGAAAGAGCCTTTCACGTTTTATGTTACCTGAAGGCCATCGTAGTTCTCCAACACGCTTGTAAGCTGCAGAGTGCAAAACCGTGGTACCGCTAGCCGCCGTTTCACTTCTGTTGCTCCTAAAAGAGTGTTATTATGGTAAGGATGACCTCTGGGCGAGGTGAATTACCGTTTTTCCCCTCTGCGGCTCACGTTACAGCAATCTTGGAAAGAGAGGAGTTAGCGGAGGGGTTCTCAGTTGGTTGCAATGTGCAACCACACCACTAGATGCCACCAAATCCTACACACTGTACCTTTAAGTAACTTGGACTGTGCTGTTTATCAAAGTCACAAACTACTTAGTATGGTAGTGACATCAGCACCCTTTTTTTGCTTCCACAGATTCATGACCTGAATAAAAAGCCCGGACTGTAACCAACTTCAACCCAGACAAGTGAAAGGCTGCGGTGTGACCCGCTGCCTTGCCCTAGACGAGTCCACTGAATAGAACTGTCTATCTATTAGAACTCTCCCTTTGAATCAGTGACGTGAACAGACAGAAACAACAGTGAGTAATCGTCCCAATTGTTCACTCCATAGAAAAAGTAGGAGAGAAAAAAAAAGGCTCCCAACCGAGAGCTAGAATGAGTGTGTTTTTCCGTAGCGTGACCAATTTCACAGTCGTTTCTGTTTCCCTTTTCTCCACAGCTGTGTCACTAAGCCCTTTGGTTATATTACTCTAAACTGTATAAATCATTTATTGCTCTCACGCACCCTTTCCCAAATCATAGAGGTCTGCAGCACATGGGAACAATTCTTTGGCTTGCGTGAGAGCTTGTGTGATGACACGCGTGTGTGTGTGTGTGTGTGTGTGTGTTGCACTTGTTCACCCGTAACGCCATTGCTTCCAGTAATCTCCTGTACTTCAGAGCATTTATAGTAAATGACAGGCACACACAGGTCGACTCCAGGGTGAACCTGGGTCATCTTGTTTAACAAACATATTCCCTGACCACTAGACAACCCTACCATTTTTTTTTTTTTATAGTTTTCATAAAGAAGGCTGGTGTTGCCTACAGCATTACCCTGGAGGCTCCTGTTTGTTAAGTCTAATTTATTTATATAAGCCAGGAATTTTTTCCGGGAGGACTTTACAGTCTGTACAGCACAACACTACCAGGAAAAATAAATGAGAGAAATATCAGGAAGTGCAACAGACGAGTGATCCTTCTTCCAGGATACAGAAAAATAAATACACTATAGAGACAAAGAATAATACACACAACAATAAACTCCAACGTATAGAGCTATAAGTACCAGATAAACAGAATAGCTATTGAATTTCAATATACGTACAACTGAGTGTAGTGTTATCACGAAATATTGAAATATCGATAAATATTGTTAAAAGTTTTTTTTTGTAAAATTGTATGTTATTGCGCACGTTATGATGATCACATGCAGTTTGGGGCAAGTCATAGTCAAGTCAGCACACTGACACACTGACAGCTGAACCATGTTATGATTTGAGCATATGTATTATGCTAAATGCAGTACCTATGAGGGTTTCTGGACAATATTTGTCATTGTTTGTGTTGTTAATTAATTTCCAATAATAAATATATATATACTTTTGCATAAAGCAGCATATTTGCCCACTCCCATGTTATTAAGAATATTAGATTCTTGACAAATCTCCCTTTAAAGTACTTTTTGAACAGAAAAGATCGATAACCCTAGTTACTAAATTAATATGTTGATCCAAAAGATTTCGAAATGTAGAAAACATGAACAAAATATTTCTTAACACTCTATAACTTATTGGAGCTATATGCACATTTTATTTTAGATATGCTCATTTTTACAGACTTAAAGGTCATACAGTAAAGGACAGAGGGTGTCATATCCTGATAAATTAGGATCTTGTGGATTTCTTCTTTGACTTTAACCAGAAATGTGCCTGTTTTTCTAGGTAAGTAGGCTATATTGAGCGACCCGTAACTGCAATTAAGCTGCCCCTGGTAGACAGGCTGGGTGATCCCCCATCAAATCGATCAGAGTGAGTTCATGTGGGTAAATGAATGAGTTCACATACAGAGTGAGAATATAAGAGCAAGAGAGAGAAAGAGAGAGAGAGAGAGAGAGGAAGTGAGATTTTGACAGGGTTTCTCCTCTCACATCCCATCACAGGGATGACCGAGTCGTCTCTGTCGAACGGGTTGCCATGGCAACTGTGCTTGAGTTGAATACCCGAGACACACTCTCTCTAGACATTTCTCTGTGGGATAACATCACATCGCCACGGTCACATGCAGGCATCGTCTAGAACATCAGGTACATAGATGGACACACAGTACACAGGTAAACTTTGACACACACACACACACATAGAAATACAGTATATATACAGTATTCAGAACGCTGCTGCTAGAGTCCTCACTAAGACCAAGAGAGTGGATCACATCAGTCCAGTTCTGAGGTCTCTACACTGGCTCCCTGTCTCTCAGAGAATTGATTTCAATATACTGCTGCTGGTTTACAAAGCACTAAATTAAGCTTATGCGTAAATTCAGTCAGGAAGACTGGGGGTGCAAGCTCATTCATTCTCATTCATTCTGGTTCTCTCTCTCTCTCATGGGCTATTAATATGTCAGCTGATTATGGGCGTCTCTCTTTTCAGTGACCAATCCGAGCTCGCCATATTTTCCTCAACCAATCACATGCTGCTGTCAAAAGTTTAAAAAAACCATTCTCCTCTATGCAGTTTCAGTGGCAGCATTCAGCACTAACGGACGCGACCCTCCACCACCCCATCACCTCCAGATTCATCACATCAGAGTAATCCTGCTCCACTTCATTCATCGGATCCGCATCAGTCTTCCACCACCACCACCAGGTCTAGACCCGGGGGGAATAATTCTACATCCACTACAGCTTCACTTCCCCTTCATTATTTCACGCCGGGTCTAAATCGCCAAAGACTGTTACTATTCATAATTCGTGCACCTTGTAATAAATCCCTTCAATTCATAAGAGTCTCTCCTGATTGAAATACGCTTAGAAAGTTACAAATAGTCCCTTTAAATCCACTGGTTATTTAATGCAGTTCTGTGGGACTCCTCTCCGGAAGAATGACTTGCCTTTGGCCTGATTTGTGAATTGTGTCAGTGTCCCAGGAGCATCTGCAGTTAAATGGACCTCGCGCAATTTTCAAATGTGCCATTAATCTATTCGTACCGGTGCTGTGTGACGTTCGGGAGCCGAAACAGTCCGTCAGTGTTTACCCTTGCTTTTTCTTGACAGGACAGAAAGGCCTCTGGCACAGACTAAGACTCCCCATTGAAGCCGATAAAATAGTTTTTAAGCGGCACTTCCTCCAAGTTCCAGTTCGGTAGACTGTGACACAGTGACACATCTGTTGTCTGTTTTATGTTTTACTTCGTCCTGATGTGATTTCGCTGTGTCAAGAGCATTAACCTTATTTTTGACATTGGCATCTCAAGTCAGCAATTAAGCAGGATTTACTACGTAGCTCAATCTACATATTGTCCTTCACTGTGCAGTGAGTAAAAATGTCACACGTTAGGAGATCATTATTTATCACTTCAATCCCTTTAGCACAATGTCATCTTAAAAACGTGTGCTTCTATCTTCTATGGGATAAATATTCTACTTTAAAGCTGCAGTAGTTTTGGGATTTATTGAGCAAAAAAAATCTGTTGTGCTGACAGCTTTAATAAGATTTTCTCCGGGAGCCTTGTAGGTTATTTTGCCTGATTTATCAACCATAAATCTGTTGTTTTGCTTGTCTGACCATATTGATATTCCCCTACTTTGCCTGAAAAAATGCTAAACACTTTGTTCGTGGTTTGTTATTTCGATCACGAAATAAGACTTTTTCATTACGAATACAGTACCTGTACATTTTATATGTGCTGCACTCACCGTGTTTATCCAATATCGATCCTTGAACCTTGGATTTGGCCAGGTTGTTAAGATTTCACCTCAGAAGTTTTGGTTCATATACTCTGTCAAACATGCTGCCTCCTCAACCTGACTGTGTATTTCAACTTTTATAAGTATTTCTAAGTAGTGCACTGGGATTATACAGTATATCACTACAACTGTTGCTACTTGAGTCACGCTAGCGACATGGCTCTATGTCGGTCAGCTGGTCCACCACTTTGGTAAAAGAAAGATAAAGAAGATCCGCTGTTACGCCGGCTTTGCTTTTTCACGCTGGACCGAACAACCGCCTCTCAGGTGTGTGATTTTAGGTAGCACGCCAGCATCATGGTAGCAAAAGGGACGTTAAACACAACAGCGTCGGCGTCAGAGGTATCAGTGTGAAAAGGGTTAATGAATCCTTGTGTCTTTGGTCACCATGAGGTTGACATTTGTGGTTTCTAGCTAAATGTCTCCACAACTATTGGATGGATTGCCATGAAATTTGGTTCACAAACTCATGTTCCCCCTCAGGATAAATCCTGATCCCTTCACTTTTCATCAAGCTCTATCATCAGATCAACATTTTAATTTGACCAGTACTTTCCCAACCAGGCAAAATTTTGTTGAAAAGACAACGTCTATTTAAGGACGTCAATTGGTTTGTGACCAAAAACCTGCAAAACTAACAGCAAGGCCATCACCCTCAGCTAATAGGCTAGTTTGTGTTTAGCGCAAATGAGTGAATGTTAGCATGCTAACACGCTAAACTACGATGATGAACATGCTTTACCTGCTGAACATCAGCATGTTAGCATTGTGAGTATATTGCTTATGGGGCGCTGTGGCTCAGAGGGTAGAGCAGGTTGTCCACCAATCGGAAGGTTGGTTGGCTGCTCCGAGTCACATGTCGATGTGTACTTGAGCAAGACACTTAACCCCAAATTGCTCCTGAAGGCATAGCCATCAGTGTGAATGAGTATTAAGATTAGATCCTAATGGGCAAAGTTGGCACCTTAGCAGCCTCTGCCATCAGTGTATGAATGTGTGTGTGTGAATGGGTGAATGCTGACATGTAGTGTAGAGCGCTTTGAGTGGTCGGAAGACTAGAAAAGCGCTATATAAAAGCTAATCCATTTACCATGTTTGCATTTATCTCAAAGTACCACTGTGCTAAAGTAAAGCCTAAAATAGCAATACACTCTTCGAGAAAGCTACTGTTGTATTTCAATTATGATGGGTTTCTTTTACTATAATGACACATTACATCTACCTTGAGCTTGGAGTTTGGCCAGCTCCTCGCTCAGACAGTCATAGCTGTCCTCCAGCTTCCTCTTCTTCATCTCCACATTCTGCATGTAGTCCGTTAGCGAGCGGATCTTCGCCTCGTGCTGAAAGTCAGAACACAGCGTCTCTCAGATGCAGGAAGTATACTGATGAGCAGAGGACCTTGACACCAAGGATAAAATACATTTTTTACTCACCGCGAAGTGGATATGATCCGCATTGAATATTTATGGTCCTTCATTATTCATTATATTACATTATAGTTCAGATTTTAAATGCCAAAGATCATAAAACTCACAACATGGTGATGGCTTCAGGCACATCAGCACAAAAAATATCCTTTAAGAATCAGGACAGTTTGTACTATAAAAGCTTCTGATGTGTTGAGTGACATTTGGAGTCTTCATAAGAGTATTTAATATCAAACAAAGGCCCACGTTAAGTATTTGAGATGTTAATTAGCCTGATGAAGACGAATGTGCTTCAAACGTCAATCACTCATTTGTGGTGATAATTAATATTTTGCGCTGGGGGGTGTTTTATTGTAGATTGTCCTGATTTTTTTCTGACAGATTAACCAACATTTTTACTACACCAGATGTTTTGCAGCTAGTTACTCCATCAGTCCCTCACCTGGGAAACGAGGAGGTGACACGAGGACAGCTCTCTGCCCGTCTCTTCCATCTTGCGGTGACACTCCATCTGGAGGGTTTCCAGGTGGCGGCAGCGCTTCACCATGGACTTCACCTCGGACTTTATCTTACTGATGTAGAGGCGCGCCACTGTGAACTCCTCCTCGATCGCACCGGTGATCTCCATGGGCTGTAGACAAATGAAGTAGAGAGAGGACTAAAGACCGTTAACGGTGCAGCGGAGACGCTTGATTAAGATTGAGTGAGGACGATTTAAAGACAGCTAGGACGTTAAAGAGGGAGGGAGGCATCTTAGTGACTCTTTCTGACATTTTATATGCACATCCGTAAGGTTAATAGCATCATTTAGCAGATGCCGTGACTCCGATGCTCTGCAATAAACTGCTAACATATATCAGCGGATCTGCCTATTACCTATCCCCAGTAGTTATATTGAAAACCTGATAGTCAATTCATAAACCGATTATAATGTATGGCCGGACAGCTGGGTCACACACAGACACAAATACACAGATATTTGTTTTCTAAATGCTCGTTAAGGTTCATAAATTCTCACAGATGCCGAACATGTCGGGGTTGAACTAGAGATAATTGAGGATAAAATTATGCACAAGACATTTTAAATGTTCCACTCTGTCTTGGGTTTGAGCATTTCACCCCGTGCATGTGTGATAAAGCTTTAGTTTAGTGAAGCTTCGGAACAATTTGACATTTGCTGAGCAGCGTGAACGTTTGAACCCTGATCTGTTTTTGCTCAGCTTTCTTTCCCTTCATTTACAGGCTACTAAATGTCTTATGGTACGTGTCCACAGGAGCGTTTTTTATCGCGAGGGCACGCGACGCTTCCCAACATTGGACGCTTGGTGGGCTGTCCCTAGAAACAAGGCACTTGGCTCCTGATTGGACGAACGCTTTCCCG
>CAKALG010043339.1:0-10090 GCA_916700815.1 Helicolenus hilgendorfi
AAAAAATAAATACATAATGCAAAGATAAATGGATAAATTAAAATTAAATGCTAAATAAATCAATTAAAAAAAATAATAAAATAATTCATGGGAATTCATACAAAGATTAATAAATGATTAAGCAAATTAAAACAGATATATCAATTTATGTCTAATTTTATCAATTCATTACTGGATACATTTATTTTTAATGTTATTTGTGCTACATTTAATGATATTTATATATTCATCAAATCATGTTTTTTTTTTTCATTTGTTTTTATTTTTGTCAGGTTCTGTGCTCCATAAATGTTATCTGTAAAGCTTTCTGTGTTCAGATGAAGATCTTTACGACATGAGGCGGTGGTGCTCATGGGAAACACTAGTCAGTCCACAGAGGGCGCCAAAATCTACACAACATGAAAGTTCCTTCTTGTTGATTTAAATGTAGTAAAATATTAGAAATAATCTTGTATGAGCTCAGTGTGTGTGTGTGTGTGTGTGTGTGTGTGTGTGTGTGTGTGTGTGTGTGTGTGTGTGTGTGTTCTCACGTTGCAGACAGTAAACGGTCCGAAAGCAGCAGACTGGTGAACTGGAGACCAGTAACACTCACACTTCTTCTGCAGAGCACAAAAATACGACCACAGTTCATCTTAATAAAAACACATTCAGCTTCAACACTGATAACTGAGATTAATTATTAATTAGAATGGAAACATAGAAATTCTATATGGACACATTTATATAAATGTACACTTTTCTGTTTCTATTTGAATCATTTCTGGTAGAAAATAAATATTAAGGTATTAATTAAAGGTTAAAGGATAACGAAAATATTTTTTATAAAATCCTTATGGTCAAGTCAAAATGATGAGATACATAATAACATAATAATACTGTTACATCACAATTTTGAGAAATTATATCACATTTTCCCAGTAATGACATATTAATTAATTAAAACTATGAGGTACTCATTTAAGTAAAAATTAAGAGACAATAAATCAAAATGTATGTTGAAATACATCATCATTTTTAGATAGTTATATTTTAGATTATTATTATTATTATTATTATTATCATCAGGGCAGGCTTAAGGCATAGGCCATATAGGCGGTCGCCTAGGGGGTGCCCTACATCATTTTCTGCATTGAGGTAACACATTAACAAATAAATAAATAAATAAATAATGGCTACAAAATCATTATCATTTTTACCTTTCCCATCTCTATTTCTCTGCAGGCCATGACTATCACCTGAAACACACACACAGAGCCAGACATTAGACACAGTCTCCTCCATCTGATGATAAAAACATTTTCAGTCTCACATGTTAAATTGCTTTAAAGTTAAGAGCAAAAGTTATTGAATTCTTGTAGCTGTGTAGTTCTCAGTGGCCCAGACTAATTCCTGGGCAGACCCAGACTAATTCCTGGCATTAACTGGACATGACTGGTTGGTGGTGAGTGTGTGTTGGACCTTGATGTCGTTTTGCCAGATCATCCTCCAGAAGTCTGTCAGCGTGGAGCTGAGAGGAGCCTGAGAGGCGATGTAGCTGTTGCCTCCTGGCGCCCCCTGCAGGACAAACACCAGCATTACAACACACAGGCTGCAGACTAACTACACCAGAGAATACAAAAAAAACACAGAATAACAAGCAAGGAAGTAAATATGTGTTTAGTTTTCTACTCTTTAGTGTTTTGTTGTTGGTGGACACTCATAAAGTTTTCTTAATGGGATTCTATTAAATTAATAAATGACTATATTAATGCGAATGTAAATTGAACATAGACGAAAACATCGCCTCCAGAGAAACAATAACATGGACATTTTTTATTTTTTTGTTTGGACTTTAAAGTAGAAAAATACTAAAATGATAGAAGTTTGAGATGTATTCGTCTCATCAAACCTGTTTTCTGACCAGCTGAGCTCTATCAGCTCTCACACAGCCAATAATCACATTATAATGAGACGTTACTTAAACCTGCAGTAGGCAGTTTATTGCCATTATTGCGAAATAATTCCATAATAACCTTTCAGCATATTGTAATTCAAGTGTTCTGAGAGAAAACTAGACTTCTGCACCTCCTCATGGCTCTGTTTTCAGGCTTTAAAACATCTAGCTTGTGACGGGAGACATTGACCAATCACAGGTCATTTCAGAGAGAGAGCGTTCCTATTGGCTGTTCATTCAACGGAGGAAGCTGTCAATCACTCACAAACTCCAAACAAACGATCAAACTAGGCAGCGCTGATCAAATACGAATCAATATTGTGTGACTGTAATGTCTATTTCTCTCCTCAAATGTTTTCAGAAACATCTTATACTGTACTGTTTAGCTGTAAAATGAGAAAGTCTGCTCCGGCTGGTGGCCGGTGCTTGTTATTTCCTCAACTGATCTCAACATGGCTCCCGGGTCACAAACTTTCTGACTCAGAGGAAGGAAGCAGCGCTCACCTCGATGAAGTTGGCATTGATGTAGTCGGAGTCAGAGTCTGAGGTCAGCAGAGACAACACCACCCGAGTCTGGTCATCTACACACACAGATTCAGGTTATTTTCAAGTCTGTCTAATGGAAGTGATGGAGGACTAAGTGCATTTACTCAAGTACAAATTTGAGGTACTTGAGTATTTCTATTTTCTGCTACTTTCTACTTCTCCTCCACTAAGTCTCAGAGGGAAATATTGTCGTTATTGTTCAAAAGTTATGAAACTACCCTTTCATTTACAGATTTCCTCTCTTATGTCTCCCAACAGGAAATATAAAGACCTTATTCAAATGTGAATTTGTCTTCACATCGTTTTAGACAGAGAGAAGGAAGGAAGGAAGGAAGGAAGGAAGGAAGTGAGGACACAGAGGAGGTGGTCTGTCCCTACATGGCAGGATGTCTTTGTATCGGTTCTTCTTGATGTTTTCCTTCAGAGCTCCTTCCTCAGTGGTCAATCTGGGATCTCTATTTACCACCGAGGTCTGTGAACGCACCACCTGTAAGACACACACATTAAGAGGAATGTTATCTCACATAAATTCTCTACGATAAACCTGAAATTATATGATAAAAACATGACAATTAACTATCTGGTACAAAAACACAGTAACAGCTGCACGCTACAGCTACACGCTACATGATACAGCTACATGCTAAAGCTGCACAACTACAGCTGCACACTACAGCTACAAAACTACAGCTGCACATTACAGCTACACGCTACAGCTACAAAGTAAAGCTACACACTATAGCTGTACGCTACAGATACATAACTACAGCTACACGCTACAGCTACAAAGTAAAGCTACACACTATAGCTGCACACTACAGCTACAAAACTACAGTTGCACATTACAGCTACACGCTACAGCTACAAAGTAAAGCTACACACTATAGCTGCACACTACAGCTACAAAACTACAGCTGCACATACAGCTACACGCTACAGCTACAAAGTAAAGCTACACACTATAGCTGTACGCTACAGATACATAACTACAGCCGCACCCTACAGCTGCACACTACAGCTACAGATTTAGCTACAAAACTACAGCTGCACATTACAGCTACACGCTTTCACTAATAATGATATATTATTAATAATATTTTTGACACATTTTCCAGATATTCTTCACTACTTTTGTCACATATTTTACTTGTGAACACTATAATTATTAGTAAAATATGTTTCATGTGTATTTGTGTTTTGTATTTGAGTCTGAACATGAAGAAATATGAAGCAGACTTTAACTTTAAATATAAACCTGAGGTCAGACTGAGACAGAGTAGCCCTGGTCTCAGGAGAGTCTTTCAGGTCTCTTTCTCTGATGAGTAATTTCAGGAAGAACAACAACGAGGAAGTTTCTTGGCGGGTTAATAATGAACCGACCTGAGAGGGCGACCACACAAAGAATGAGGAAGCAGGATTATTGACCAACTTTGGCTGCCACATCGGAACAAACAGCCCGACCTGCAGACTCACCTTAACACAACTAGTACCACTACTCTACTCTGAATCATCTAAACCATCACTACAGACACACTTTCACACTTTTGCGCATCGACAACAATACATGCTGCATTCACTCAAGTTTCCTGTTGGTGGTTTCTCTGTTTGACCACAGAACTGTGTTAAGAGCTTCATGTTGAGTCTGTCACCGAGAGGAGGGCAGAGCAGAGCGGTCGCTGCACAGGATGCCTCGCTTCACTATTTCAGTAATAACTGACCTAGTAGATATTTTAAGAGGTGTGATTCTGAACAGACACATTGCTGTAAGGCTGTATATATTTACATGAAGCAGCCTGACGTCACACAGCAGCTCAGTCACTTTTTATTATGTAGCTGCAGCTCATTTGAATAGACATCATAGAGATGTCAAAGCACATGCTAATAAACAGCAGCTTCTCCCAGGAAAGAAGTCACTTACTGTATTATCATCAAAAACAACACTGTGTGTGTGGAGCAGGAAAAGACTTTCTGTTTTGGTTTGTCCCACAATCCTCTGCACGGCGGATATATTGAAGCCTTCAAATGAAACTTGTGAGTTTGGGAAGTCGTGTACACGATATGCGTGGCGTTCAAGTGGTTAAGTCGTGAGAACGCCGCTGCTAAGCAACGGCAATATTAACGTTAGCCACAGAAGCTAAAAATTTAGCGAGCTAGCAAGCGGGCAACATAATGCAGGAAATGTAAAGGCATAATGACGGAGGAAGAAGATGAGGCCGTTGAGAATATCAACATTTTCTCAGACATATTATATGATTATGAAAAAAACATAATACGACTAAAAATACAATATGTGAGGGATAGTGTACAGCAAGCCGGTCTCTCATCGACCTGGGATTGTTTCACAGCAATGACCCGCTAGCTGTTAGGGATGCTCATTTTGAAACATTTTCTTAACCAATAACTGTCCCTCGTTAACCGATTATTAACCGTTAACCGAAAAGATTCGTGTTTCACATGCAGCGGTGTGTCAGCTGCAGGAGCAAAACAGATATTCGTTGACGGGAGTCCCCAGTTCACCGTCCAGGAGCGTTAGCAGCTACGATGCTGCGTGTAGTGTCGCGGACATGCAGTCACTTTCCCAGTAAAAGTCTCCACCGCACATTTAGTTTAGTTTAACAGGTTGTCAGCTGTGTGTCTGCCTGGTGTAACGATACCTTGTCTGCCCGGCATAGCTTTAGCGAGTGGCCAACAAACAGTGTGTGTATTTGTGCTACGTTAGCAGCTCTAGCAACTAGCAACTCCTCCGCTCCGCTCAAGCGAGCTGGTAAGACCGGAGCGAACTTCTGTGACGAGCCGCTCAGCTTTTTAATTAATTATTAACATTTCTTTTAACCGTTTTAACCGATAGCGGTAATCGGTTAAACTGCTTAATGTCGGTTAACGGTTAAACGTTAACCATTAAGATCCCTACTAGCTGTATATTATCCTGCCTATTACACGGATACTTACTTAAGAAATCAATAATTTGACACAAAAACAGCCTGCCAGACTCCAACATCAGAGCTTCGCCCATAGCAACAGTCTGCTATAAAGAAATAACAGACCGTAGAACGCCGTGATTGAACAATCAGAATTGAGTATTCAACAAAGCCGTGTAATAATTTAACTTATTATGCGATATTATCCGATAAATTAAACTCCAAGGCCTCCGCCATTTCTGACAACGTCAACAAAAACTTCACAACTTGTGAACTCTGAGCTTTCAGAAACTTTCCACTTACGAGGTTGTGAATACGACAAGAGGGGGGCGTTCATATGGACTCTTCTCATGAACACGGCCCCATTTGAAGGCACCTTATGAGCAAGAGGGTCAAAGTTCAAGGCACAATTAGTAATGAAATTGTATGCATACTTCATGCAACAGTATGGACTTTGTAAGGGCAGCTGCAGTATGTACTAAAAGTAAAAATAAAAAGTATAAGATTTGGAACGCAGCCACAGAAAGTTGCTTCACCATCAGCGCTAACCTCAGCCCACTGCCCAGATGCCAGCTTTTACCACTTCACGTTGAGGTGTGAAATTCTCATGAGACTTTTACAAGAGATGTTTTTATTTATATTTCTTATTTTTTATTAAATACTTATCAGAAAAATATCAATATGTTGGTCTTAGAAATGCTCTGCGACGCTGTCAACATCCTGAGTCATGAAACAGAAATGAAAAACTGTCTCAAAACTGGAATTTAAAGGCAGTTTTACTTCCTGTTTTTTTGGTTAAGTTCTCAAACAGAGAATGGGAGTATGATTAATAGTCGGACGTAATTCATTACCATGACGCCCACATTGCATCGTTTTTCAACCCAGTTTAGATGAATTACTGACCACAAATGACACAAAATGTTGAAACTGTGGAAAACTTTAAATACCTCGGTACAGTTCTTGACTCCTAGGTGAGTATGTTTTCAAGAGATGCTCACAGCAACATTATCTTCTAAGGAAACTTAATGGCCTTGTTGTCAGTCAGCAGATTTTAGAATTAGTGTATAAAACTATTGTTGAGAGTGTTTTAACCTCTAACCTTCCTGCCTGGTACGGTCACCTGAACTGTAGAATAAACTCTCTGGGATTGTGTCAGTAGCAAGCAGAACAGTTAGTAAACCCCAAAACACCTTGACTCAACTCTTTACAGAAAGGAAGAAAGTGAGGAGCATCCTGGCAGATAGCTCCCATCCTCTCTTCAGCCAGTCGGGAGGCGCTATAAAGTCCCTCTGGCAACTAAAAATGTGTTTCCTTCAACTAGTGTCATGAGTATTGTTAACTCAACAGAGTGACTGAGCAGATCTGAGCCACAGACGCTGACATGAACTGTTTTAATGCGTAACATGACCTGTCTGTGTGTTCATTTTTTACTATCTGCTGTCTGCCCTTTTTAATGTTGTTGTTTCTTGTGTTTGGTGAGCCGATGACAAATTTCCACCCTTGTGGACAATAAATATTCATTGTATTCTATAGAAATGCCAAAAATACACTGGAGGAGGGCTGTAAACTCAATTTAGAAACCTACATTTAAAAACTCGCCCCTTGAAGGTGTGAAAATAGCCTCAACTAGATATACACACACATAAAGGTATAAACCCAGACACTCACATTGTACTCCTGATCCAGAGTCCCTGTATCCACAGTCCTCAGAGTGGACAGCACGGAGGACAGCAGCTCCATGTCAACAGCTGATCCCTCTGACTGTCGGTCTGTAGGGTTTCTCTCTCTTTACCTCGGTCTCAGTTCTGTTAATAATTTAACTGCAGGTCACTGAGCACCTCCCTCTCTCTAGAGCACAAGGAGGAAGTGTGAAGAAACGTTGAATGAAATAACAGAAAGTTCAGGACGGTAACTCGTTTGCTTCACTGAGTTTTAATGTGTCAGAGAGATATATCCTTCCTCGGGGACGAAATGAAGCAAACCGTCAGACACCTTTAGACACACTGAGGGAAATCTAAATGAGTTCCATCTGTATGTGTCTGCAGGCAGCGCGTAGAGATAGATATACAAGATAGGAACCTTAGGTTCTCCTTCAATGTGAAAGATGGAACGCAGCAACAACAAGGCCACTCAATGTGCTTTACAGAAGATACACAGACATTAAGATAAGATATTAGAGGAGCAGAGACACAAAAGTATCTGAGTTGGGGTTCGATCCCCTCGTCTCCACTGGACCGCCTTCACCATCTACATAAAGAAGCATAAAAAGAAACAGGATCAGACTGAGGACGGTCACTTTTTCATCTTTTTGTCGATTCACAATTAAGATGCAAATTTGATAATTCATGGATTTTATTTGGCATTTTCATCTTTATGTTACGCTTACGGAGTATTTTTACTGTGTGGTATTAGTACTTTTACTGAAACTGAGTATTTGTACTGTGTGGTATCAGTACTTTTACTGCAGTAGAGGATGTGAATATGTCGTACTATCAGTATATAGCACTAGAACAGGAGGTGAGTGCAGTCGACTCCGTCAGTCTCAGTTTCACTAACAGGACAACACTGACCCCGAGTGGTGAGAAGAGGAACTGCAGCTGTGTGAGTGTGAACAGAAACACACATCAGTGAATCTGAACATCATATAAGTATTAAAGACTAAATATGCTTAAAAAACATTTTCCTCACTATCATAAATTCCAGTATTGTATTTTCTCTCCTTGTAAATCTATTTAAAGGGACTGTTTGTAACTTTTTACATGTATAAATCACCCGGGTCGGTGTCCCGCGTGTAGCTACGCTGAGGCTGAGTCAGGAAAAGCCAACACTAGGATCAGCAGTGATTCATGGAGATATCTTCGTCTGGTCAGCTAACATTACTGCCAAGCAGCTGAAATAAAGAGTGATATTGTGGTTTTAACTGATGTGTGTCGCCTCACCGTGATGAGCGATGCTCGTTCATGTCTATGTAGCGCAAGCACGAGCCCGATGCTGACTTTCGTTGACTTACCGGCCACAGGTGTCGCTGTTAACAAGCATTTCTGATTCTTACAAACAGTCCCTTTAAATGTGTCCTGTAAAGTTGAATTGCGACTTGATTCTATCAGTGACCGGAGGAATGAAACCGTGAGGAAACGTCATCATGTCTGTTAATCCACACGTCACTTTCAGGTAACATTTACCTCAGAGGATCAGATTAATCTAACGTAACAAGTTTCTTCAGTTTTGATAACCAACTAGAAAAACTCCAAATTAATCCTTGCTTTTCACTACAGTGGGGGAAAAAAAATCATTTTCAATAAACGGTTACAGAAGATATTTGTCCATAAAGATCTGATAAACTATACATTTAACACCCTTTCACATTAAAGTCTATAACTTGTTGTTGACGTGATATGAACATGTGATCTGTATCTCTTATCTGAATCAGGAACAGTTTCTATCGATGCAGCTGCTCTCTGTAGTTTTTAGGAGGAAATAGTGACTTTGTTGTAGACTTTTTTCAGCGGCTAATAGAATAGAATAGAATAGAATACTTTATTGTCATTGTCACGAAAACAACGAAAAACAGTTTAGCAGCTCTTTGCAGTAAAAACAAACATTGAAAACAACCATAGAAACATTCACATCACAAGTAGACAGAAAAATAAGTGGATCATCATAAAGTGCATGTGCCATTGAATATTGTTCAGCAGTTAGTGCTAGTGTCCTCAGCCTTTTGGGGGGGGGTCATACATTTGACAGCCTGTGGGTAAAAGCTGTTTCGTAGTCTGTGTGTGTTTTAATTGTCCTGTATCTCCTTGACACAAGCAAACAGTGCATGTCCAGGGTGGGTGGGGTCTTTGGAGATACAGCTGGCTTTCTTACAGAGCCGGCCGCGTATAGGTCACTGAGGGGGGGTAATGTGGTCCCAATGATTTAAATAAGGGCTATTACGTACCGGGAAGTTAATTTACCTAAAAAAAAACATCCTCTGATTTACAGATGGCGCTGCGGAAGCGCTACCACAGCGCCATCTAGCGGCTGTTGTAAAAACAGCACCAGAGTGTCGCATCTTTGCTTCTAAACTCTTTGGTTCTAGTACGGAAGTTTAGAATTCGGACCCTGAAACAGAAGAAATTGAGGAGTCGCCAAAGTCTGTCGTCACCCTGAAAAAATGTTCTCACTGTGAAGTTGGTTCAGTTCCCTCTCTCACACACACGCATACGCACACACACACACACACACACACACACACACACACACACACACACACACACACACACACACACACACACACACACACACACACACACACACAGAAAAGTGGTGTCATCAGTATTCGAGTCAGATGTGTTTCTTTCAGTGAACTCAGCTGGCTCTGGTTCTGAGTAAAACCCCCACCAGACCACCAGGGGGCAGCAGAACTGAGTGTGTGTTTATATGTGTGTGTGTGTGTGTGTGTGTGTGTGTGTGAGAGAGAGAGAGAAAGTGCCAAAAAGAGCAAAAGAAAGTATGCACGCATGATTGTGCAGACAAATGTGTGTATTTGTGTGTGTGCCAACCTTGTTTGTATGCTTGTGTTTGCAGGCTTGTCGGTGTGTGTGTGTGTGTGTGTGTGTGTGTGTGTGTGTGTGTGTGTGTGTGTGTGTGTGTCCTGACAAAGGCTCCATCCAGCCATACTGCAGAGGGCTGCTGGTTCCCAGAGACCCTC
>CAKALG010043342.1:0-15116 GCA_916700815.1 Helicolenus hilgendorfi
CATTATATCATAAATATGGATTTCTTTAATCTAATTGCGCCAAAATAACATAGATGGTTGCCTACTCAAAACAATATTCTGGCTAAAATACAGTTTACATATACCAGTATGTGATAATACATCAACATTATGTTCCTCTGATAATAACTTTGGTCAAAATAATTCACAATATCCGCTTTTTTTTAGGTAGAATTTAACAGAAATTAGGTTTATTAAACTTAATTTCGACCAAAAAAAAAGTGTAAAATTTAATAATTAGGAATCAAGTTGGCCAAAAAGGTGTAACACAGAATTGGGTGATAGTTTATACTGTATGTTTAATTAAAAAGTCAAACCAGACCGGGTTAATTTTGACCCTGGAAGACAAAAGTTGCATGGACGACGGGAAGACAACAGGAGGGTTAAGAAATATCTTTAAAGCTCTGGACTGAAACTTATAACGTTATTCGCTGTATTGTTGCTGTATTGTTTGCATTTTAACACCTCAAAAATGGAGCAAAACTCTGTTCATTGTGAGTAAAGCTAGCTGAGGATACTTTCTGTTGGTCCTTTGTTTTGCTCTGGAAGCTGTTAGCTAACGTTAGCTGAGAGCTAACTCAAATTAAATGTATTTTTTTTGTGAAATAACGACTAGCTACACATCCAAGGCCTTGGACTGTAAACAAAACAGTCAATTATCAATTAAAGAACAATTATAGAACAAGGTTAATTTACCTAAAAGCTTGAACACACTGCCCCCAGTAACGTTACATCAGTTTCAGACACTGAACCGGAAGCTGAGCGGAAGTAGTAGCGGAAGCAGTGTTCCATATTCCCGGTGGTGTGTGTTTTCAAAATAAAAGCCGTGATGCTTTACAAATAGAGCTTCAAGTGATCAAATGTTCCCCCTAGTGGCAATATACAAAAAAAAGACAGGGGGTTTAATTATTCAACTAAATATTAGATATTATCACTACTTTATTTTTCAAGGGCTAGTAACTATTGTCCTACTGAAAAGTCACCCATTTAATGTTAACCCTCCTGTTGTCTTCCCGTCGACCATGCAACTTTTGTCCTCCCAGGTCAAAATTGACCCGGTTTTGTTTGACTGTTTATAAAGCATAAACTATAAATTATCACCCAATTCTGTGTTACACCTTTTTAGCCAACTTCATTCCAACTCATCACCACAAGTTTTACACTTATTTTTAGAATTTATGGTCAATAAATCAAATTTTTATGAAAATATACCTATTTTTTTAATTAAAAAAAAGCAGATTTTTTACTATAGTTATTATCAGAGTAACACAATGTTGATGGATTATCACAGGCTGGTATATGTCTAAGTTTAGTCAAAAAACATTTTTTAAACCATTTCAATTTTTTGAATGACAGCAAATAGTGACACTTGTGAACAAATTGACCCGGGAGGACAACAGGTGTTACAAAATTGAATAAAATACCCATAATGCAACGAAAATAGTGGTCATTAATTTTTTTTGCAAAGACCATAGAAAGGAACCACCTATGTAATTTTGGGGCAATTACGTGAAAGAAATCCATATTTATGATAAAATGAAGTTTGAAAACGGGTCAAATTTGACCCGAGGACAACAGGAGGGTTAAGATAAGATAAGATAAGATATTCCTTTATTAGTTCCGCAGTGGGGACATTTGTAATGTACAGCAGCAAAGGGGATAGTGCAAAAAACAAGAAGCATCAGCTTACACAGTAAAAAAGAGCTAAACAAAGTGTAACAAAGTATGAACCATTTAAATAGAAGGAAGTATAAAAATATGAGCAGTACATACAGTATTGACAATAAACAGACTATTAACAATTTGCACAGGTGGAAAATGATATTGCACAGTGCAACTGGTAAGTAAACAAAAATGGTAAGTAACTGGTAAGTAAACAAAAATGTACTGTTTGTTTTATATCAAAACAAGTAGGTAACAATGTTCTGTTTTTCTATCCCTTACAAAAAAAGACATTTATTCAAGTAAGCTATTAGTATACATTTTTAAAACTTAATTTAAGAGAGTAGGCTTTCAGATTACTATTTATGTACATATCTGAGTTAAACTCAACAAAATTAAGTATACTTGGCTTATACCCACAAGTATACAGACAAGTCTAAGTGTACTTGGCAAGTTTACAGAAAAGTCCAAGTATTCTTGGCTTATACTGAAAAGTATACAGAAAAGTATAAGCATTTTTGGATAAGTACTATAAGTTAACTTAAAGAAAACGTACAAGTATACTTACAGTAAAAACTATTAGACTAGTAGTTTACTGAGAGTATACTTTAAAGCGTACTTTCATAAACTAAAAAGTGGGCTACAAGTATATAACTAGTAAACTAACAGTATACCTGTAAGTTTACTTAAAGTATAGTTTATATTATAGTTGCAGTACAAAATACTACTCTTACATTTAAAGTATATTTAAAAGTATGCTTTTATAAACTAAAAAGTGGGCCAATTTAATCCCAAGAAGTATTGAAGTAGTACACTTCAAGTATACTACTAGTACATTGATATTAGTATACTTATTACATAGAGTATACATGGGAATATACTTGAACTATACTTAAGTTTACTAAAAACACCACACCGCCGAGCTTTTGGGAAGAAGCCATTTGGATTTTTACTCATGATGGAGTGAACGACAAGGAAAGCTAGTATTCTTTTATGTAAAATACTACAGAATAATTTACACACTCTTATGCATGGGGGAAATGAGCCCTTTGCACCACATGTCAGGAAAACATCCTGACTGTAATACACAATTGAATAACTTTAACCTTGCTCCCTGCATCTCTGGAGTAGTACTGCATTTGAGCGTTTCGTTTTTAATGTTGTACGGGACACAAGCTTTCCTTGGCCAGAGAGATTTTGTCTGTGTGGTCAATTCTTCCCAAGTAATTTGAAAATCAAGGGGGTTTAGGTTGTCTTTAATAGTCTCTTCTAATGTTTGTAGTTTTTATTTTACAATACATTGATCTGAATTAATTAGATTTATTGGTATGTCTTTGTACAGATTTTCAAAATGTGCTCTTCAGATGTCACCGTTTTGGATGGGGAATTCTTGTGGCAGGTGTTCTTCAAATGACCCCAGGTTGGCTTCATTCTCTTGGACCATGACCTTTCCTGTGGTGTAGTATGTGATGGTAAGCAGAGGGTCATCTTTGTCAAGTTCCATCTTTACAGAGTTTTAATCTGCCTCCTGAGCCGATGCCCTCATTGGATACGTATGAGTATCTTTCCAGATGTAGATGGATTCAGTGAAGAATATGAGGTTGTTCTTCTTCCTTCCTTCTTTTTGTTGGGGCATAGTCAGTGAAGAGGACCTCTGGGTTTCCACACAGTGTCTTCTCCTTGTGTTTCTCCCTAGCTGTTACATTTAGGAGGGTATTCACTCTCCCTGCTCTCTGCTCTGAGAGCTGTGATGTTCTTTTCTGTTTGCTGGCCCGTTTCCATGTCGACCACTTGTTTATTCCAATTATAAACACCTTTTCTTTTCTTTTGTCTTCATAAAATAATAAACACATATGAATGTTCCGCTACCTTTCTCAGTGCAGCTCCTTCCCTGGGACGCCGGTAGCAGGCAACAGTAGCAGGTAGCAGCTAATTAGTAAGGAGTTCAAGGAGAGGTCAACATGCACATTCTCAAAATTGTTTGTGGTGCTGGGAATAGATCCCCTCCAACGTGTACTCTTCCAAATAAAAAATGACTTAGTCAACGTTTCAGTCACCAAGGACCTTCATAAAATGGTGGTGTGTGTTCTTTTAATCACCACCAAAACAATGTGATTGGATGATTGGAAGTGTCTGCCATCCCCAATTGGTTGAGGAAGTGACAGCATCACATATCCACTGCACCGTGAAAAAAACTCAGGAGGAGGAGAAAAGAAAAGAAAAATACATGTCAGACAAAGACCATCAAACACACATCACTATTGAAGGAAAACAATAATATTGTTACCATGAATTATCAGAATGTTTTATTTCATTTGATCTATCGGTAAAGTTTAAAACACAGACAGCACTTGGTGTGTTTTTTGTCTTTCTATCCCCTTGTGTTTTTGTTGTCACCTGTTGTAAGGCTGCTTCTAGACATTTATCTTCACATCCTCTTTGTTTAAAACGTGGTTTCATTATGCTCACTTAAAGTTAAGCAGCTAATTAGTAGCCAACAGCTAGTACACAGTTGACATTCGGTAGTTGACAACTAGCAAGTTGTTTTGACTCAAAAATATATACAAAAGTAGCACTGAAGAATATTTGCAGATATTCCAAAATGTCCCACTTTTTTTTAAGTCCAGTCTTGGTTTTTTTCTCTGATGCAGCTTCTTCTCACAGAATGAAATTACATACGGAGACTTTTCTGTTGTCTTTTTCGTTCCCATTTCAACGTTGGCATTGAGTTTGCTTCAAAACCATCCATGGCGTTGAGTCGCATGGCAGGTAAGCTGAGAGTGGTAAAGAAAAGTTAGATGTATTGAACTGTAAACTACTGAGAAACATAGAAAACTCTTCAATTATGTATGTTAATATATCCCAAATGGTTATGAAATAAGGATTTGGCCTTTAGGCAATTCATTGGAAAAGAGGAATTATTGGCTAAACAGTTTAGTTTTCCACTGGTTGTGTATGTAATATCAGTATAAAACAAATATATAATAGTTGGACATATCCTTTTTTAAATCTTGGATGTTGTAATTGAGCATTTTTCAGACTATCATGAGATAAAATCTAAATTAATCTGCATGTATCTTTTTCTGAGCAAAATAGGGTTGGAATAATATCAGTAACTTTTTATATGAATTGTCTTTCCTGATATTTTGCTCTTTGTACAAGATTAGTGCTTTATTTTGAAAAAAAAAAAGTGTGCTGAAACATCTTTAGACATTTAGCTAATCCACTGTGCATTGAAAATCTGAAATGAAAAACTAAAATAATGTAATAAAAGTAATGTTTTTTATTGTTGAATTCTTGAGTTTTGCTTATTTATTTCTCTCCAGTACAGAAAAGAACGTAAACGTCCCCAAAAGCATGACCCAAAAGCATGACCCTTTCGAATGGTTCGATGTAACTTATGCTCAGATGGTGTTTCTCAAATACTTTTATATGTGCATGGATGCATTCAGGCACAAAAGCAGAAAACAAATGGAAAATGTTATAAAACAGAAGAAATCAGTGACAGCCTGGAAACCCTGTGTGTCTTGGTCATATACAGATGTGCTGTTAGGTGTTCGGTTGACTCTGTCATGATGTTTATGTGGCAAAATGTAACTTCCTGTTTTGTCCATCTCCCCCTCTCTGCTCTGCTCGTCCTCCACAGACTACTTCCCGATATACGAGGGAACCCTGCTGGCCTCCTGCTACAAGGTGCAGGCCTTTCTGGGGGAGGGATGCTTTGGAAAAGTGGCCAAGTGTGTGGACATTGCAACTGACACGAAGGTGGCCATCAAAATAACCAAAGACAAGCCCTTTTTGGCTCAGCGAGCACTGGAAGAGGTAGAGCACAAACTTTATTTATCAAAACTGAAGCTGGAATATGCATGTTAAATTTATTTTTGCAAATCCGTCTATCACATACTTATAACCTTTCTAAATCATTACCATGTAGTTTGTCTTTAAGGTGACAGCAAACAGTGAACATGTAACTTGTCATTTCTTCCACAGATTAAAATTCTCCAACAGCTGCAGACTCTGGATCCAGACAGATGTAATCTGGTGAGATGGAACGGCTCATTCTTCCATGAAAGGTTCATTTGTCTGGAGTTCGAGCTCCTGGACCAGAGTCTGCGTGAATACACACAACAGAGAGGTCATGCTCTGTCTATAGGTGAGATCCGCCCAGTTATTTATCAGGTATGTGGAATCTTTACTTTTCTCAGAAGTATCATTTTTATACTTATAATTTAGTGGAAAATCAATACTTAATCATTTACATAATGATAATGCAGTCAAAGTTAACGCAAATTTGTTTTAACACCACTAATTTATTTAATGGATTAACGCAACTTGCGGTTTTTAGGTTGTAGTGGGCTCAGTTTTAAAGCTAAAGTATATATGAAACTAGTAAACCTAAGGAGTCTATTGGTACCAACCATGACATAGTAGCTTGTTGCGAAATAGGCTAATTAAACGCTCCATAATGCTACATTTTGCCATGGCCATTTTCAAAGGGGTCCCTTGACCTCTGACCTACAGATATGTGAATGAAAATGGGTCTCCCCTTTACAGACATGCCCACTTTATGATAATCACATGCAGTTTGGGGCAAGTCATAGTCAAGTCAGCACACTGACGCGCTGACAGCTGTTGTTGCCTGTTGGGCTTCAGTTTGCCATGTTATGATTTGAGCATATTTTTTATGCTAAATGCAGTACCTGTGAGGGTTTCTGAACAAAATGTGTCATTGTCTTGTGTTGTTAATTGATTTCCAATAATAAATATACATTCATTTGCATAAAGCAGCATATTTGTCCACTCCCATGTTGATAAGAGTATTAAATACTTGACAAATCTCCCTTTAAGGTACATTTTGAACAGATAAAAACTGTGCGATGAATTTGCGATTAAATATTTTAATCAACAAGCTCTAATTGACAGCCCTAACAATAATCTAAACCGTTGTGTTTCTTCAGCTGACCACAGCACTGCTCCACCTCGAGGCCTTAAAAATCATACATGCTGATTTAAAGCCTGACAATATAATGGTCGTAGACCGCAGGCAGCAGCCGCTGCATGTCAAGCTCATTGACTTTGGCCTGGCTCGCTACGTGTCCGATGTTGTTCCAGGCTCACGTGTGCAGAGTCTGTGCTACAGGTAAGTACAGAAAATGTGTGGCACAGATGCCGTGGCTTTGTGCCTCCAGTCCAATGGCCAAGAGGAGAAGTCTGTGGTTTAATATATTTTTCTTTTCTTCTTTGCTCAGGGCACCGGAGGTCATACTGGGACAGGCCTTCATGGAGCCGATAGACATGTGGTCTCTCGGTCTGGTGGCTGCAGAACTTGCTCTGGGCTACCTGCTTTTTCCTGGCTACCACGAATATGATCAGATGAAATTCATCGTGGACACGTTGGGTCAGCCACCAGATTATCTGATGATCTGTGGAGAAAAAACCACCTGCTTCTTTTACAGTCAGAGCAGATATAACCAGAGGACCTGGAGACTTAAGGTATCTGTCTGTCTGTCTGTCTGTCTGTCTGTCTGTCTGTCTGTCTGTCTGTGTGTCCATCAGGATCAATAATGTAACATAAACACTGTCTCTGCAGTCTCCTGAGGAGTTTGCCAGACAGACTGGGCATCGTTTCAGAGACACGAGACATTTTCGCCTCAGCTCTCTGAATGCCTTGAGGGAGGTAGGTGGTATCTTTCGATGTAATTATGAATACTATAACTGATGTAAGATGTCATTACATGTTCTTTATCGACTGCATTGCCACGATCCAATAAGATTACTGGACTTGTTCTAACTTAGATTTCTTGTTGTTCCAGATGATGCCTTTTGGAAATGAGGCCGAGGGGAAGAAGCTGCAAAACTTTGTGAACCTCTTGAAAAAGATGCTGCTGGTGGACAAACACGGACGAATAATTCCCCTTAGAGTGCTGGAGCATCCGTTCTTCTCTGTCGAGCAACACATTGACAGCAGCCAAAACATGAACGTTAAAAAACAGTTGGCATGAAGGAAGCTGAGGCAAGCGTCATTCAGCAGCCTTCCCCACAGAAGAAGAGCGTCCACGGTTTTGAACTTTGCAATGTTGCATTCAAGCCACGACTCCTCAATAAAACAATAGAATGACTTCAAAAATGTGTTCATGATGTGTGGAGATAACACAAAGTATAATAGAGATTACATAGAAATATGATAGAACAACAAAACATGATGTATATATGAGGTTAAAGTTGACTTAACCTTCCTGTTGTCCTTGGGTCAAATTGACCCGTTTACAGATACTGTAATTGATTGCCCCAAAATAACATGGATGAAAGTAATTCATAATTCTTGGGGGGGTTTCCATGATCAAAAAGGAGGTATAATTTCATGTAAATTAAGTTTATTGACCATAAATTACAGGAAAAAAGTGTAAAACTTGCGGTAATGAGTTGGAATGAAGTTAGCTAAAAGGTGTCATTATGTACTGCCATTGAAAATGTTTTATATTATAATATTTATAATATTCTGACTAAACTTTGACATAAATCCATCTGTGATAATCCATCAATATTATGTTCCACTGCTTTTTTTACTCAAAAATTAGGTGTAATTTCATTGAAATAATGTTTATTAACCATAAATTCCTCCCAAAAAGTGTAAAACCTGTGGCAATGAGTTGGAACGAGGTTGGCTAAAAAGGTGTAACACAGAATTAGGTGGTAATTTATAGTTTATGCTTTATAAACTGTTAAACCAGACCAAAAGTTGCACGGTTGACGGGAAGACAATAGGAGGGTTAAGTCAACAAAGATGAGTATCGAATCAAGCTCAACAGAACAAACTCAATATGCAAATGAGGAGTGCCATGTCATATAGACGAAAGCTCCAGAACAGCCTCCAAGTGGACCTGGAGTCGAGACAAATGGTACATATGTGTTTAGTTTACATTGAATATTTTCTGTTAATGTTAAAATAGGACAATATTTCCCTCTGAAATGTTGTGGAGTATGAAGTAGAATAAAAATTCAAAAAATATCAATTCAAAAAATACATATTCAATGTCCAAAGTGTTGAGTTTGACATATATATACATATTACATTTGTACGCATTTACAGTTTTTCTCAATCACATTGGCTCATTATTTTAAACAGTCTTAACATTCTCAAGTCAAGTCAATTTTATTTGTATTGCCCTAACCCTAACCCCGACCTTTACTTTGAAGGAAGTTATTTTCACTTCCGGAGGCCACGGCTGGCCCCGCCCACTTCTTGCCGTCCAGCAGTCCCTCCTCTGAGTGTCTCCTCTCCTCTCCTCTTCTCTCCTCTCCTCCTCTCAGCAGCAGACTCCTCCGCGCTGCACACTTCTCCTCCTCGGCTTTACGTAAAGACAGGTGAGTCTTTAGAAACTGTGCGTTTGTTTGACTCTTAACTGTGAGACGTTCACGTTATTGTTTCTGCACGGCTCGACCAGAGCAGCAGTTGTTTGTCCTGCAACAAAGAGACGACAAAGAAACCGGGTTACTGCAGCGAGCTAATGTGAAGCTAAAACTAGCTCCGGCGGTTCGGCTCAGCAGCTCTCCTCCTCCTCCTCAAGTATCTGGGCCTGTTTCTGCCACTTTCTTTGTCTGTGTGCTGCAGCTGACAGCAGAGAGACTGGTCAGTGCCCTCACTCGCTTTGTTCAACAGTAGTCGCTGCTGACACAAAATCAAATAGTAAAACTTTGACCTACAAAAGCTGAACTTTGACCAAAGATTGCTGCTACTCATGTAACATAAATCAATAAAACGACGGCTCAGCTTTGATCTGTTGGTTTTTTATTATGAGAAAGGCAGTAAAACAGGGATTTTTCTTGATATGCATTTAGTTATCTTGATCATTATAACACCAGATTAGTTATTTAAAGGAATAAACACCTCATGGCTGCTGTGAAGGCCTGGTTGGATCAATACTGTGTTTAGTGTGTAAATGCATTACATCCTGCCTTTCTATTTAATTGCAAAGGTTACAACTTGATTTATAAATCACAAGTACACCCCTTTGTAAAACAAGTATATATCCAATAAGTATCCTCTTATTGGTTTGTGCATATCATGGTTACGTAAGCCTCTTAATAGGCTATTGTTCAGTGCAGGCTGAACATGACTTGCATGTGACTTTACATGGTTTTAACTGGACCTACGTATTAGCTGCCTGTGCATCAATTATCAGAGAGCTGCACAAGCTGTTTGTCTGGTTAAACCTCATGCACTTAGTGTTTTTAAGTTTCAAGTCTTAGGCTAACCTTAGCTGTTTTAGGATGATGAGAAATTGCTTGACATTTGACTGTGCCTTGCTGTTTCTATACTCAATGATTTTCTCACATCTGAGCCACCAACCAGTCTGTAGTAAAATCCATAGTGTCTTTACAATAGGGCCCTGAAAATCTTGGACAAAAAGCAAATAAGGTACCATCATTGCCACATTTTGAGGAAATACAAGATGTTAAATTTTTGCAAACTTTATTGATTTTCATTATGTAAAGCTTAGTGTTTAAATGTTTGAACGGACTTTCTCCTCTGCCTTTCTGCGAATACGTCATGAGACTACAGAGCTGTAGCAGATCCACCAGAGCAGCTTCAAGTGGCAATTGTAAAGTTCAATTCTGCAGAACATCTTTTGCTCAGACAGCTTTTTCTGTGAGAGGATGAAAAGTCTTGGAACTCGCTACCTGATCACTTAAAATCTGCTGCAAACTTTACCGCCCTTTTTAAGAGAGCAACCAAATCCTGTTTAATTCAGCGACAAACCTGTACTAGTTTTTACATGTAATGTTTTTAAATGTGTGCTTTATTGTATTTATTTATTTTTCCTGTACCCATTCCTGTTTTAATCTCTTATTTTCTAGGGACAGGTGTTGCAAATTAGCATCCGCTATAAGCACTATGATACTGGCATCAGATAGCTGTTTTTAAGTAGTCTATGTACTTTGTATTAGTCCCTATTAAATAAACCATGAATGAAAAACATGTTTGTTCTATTGCTTTTTATATGCTGAGGATTTCACGTTAGAGCTCCACCCAGCTGAGCTTATCTACAACGGTTTACGAGCTTCAGGAATGTTCTGCTAACTACATAGTATCTGCTATCTCTCCCTCTCTCTCTCAGTCATTTGCCACCACCATCATGTCTGCTGGAAATGCTAAGATTGGCCAGCCTGCCCCAGACTTTACAGCCACAGCTGTAGTGGACGGACAGTTCAAGGACATCAAGCTGTCAGACTACAAAGGTAACTTAGTGTTATTTCACATATTTGCACATTTGTTACTATCTGTGATAGATGCTTATACTGACTCAAATAGCTGCATCGGTGACAATCGGGTTGATCTATTAAATTCAGTTCTATGTTTATATACTATATACATTATATACTGTTATTTTAATTCCTAAATCTTACATTTTGACCAATTTGTTGCTGCATTGAAAATGTTTACACTTTTAATTGTAATTCCTGTTAATTTTGAAGATTTTTTTTTTACCAAGTTGCTGGTGTCTGATTTATTATTTTAATAATAACAATTCAACAAATGTATATTAATGTGTTTATTTGTTACATTTTGTTTTACAAAGTGAGGAAAGCAATGTTTAAGTCGAACCCGATGTTGCCTTAAACATAAAAGAATGATCCCAGTCACTTCCACACAGTGAGGCAGACAGCTTTTTAATAAAACACTGGGATCGGTACTCGGTATCGGCCGATACCCAAAACCCAGGTATCGGTATCTAGATTGAAAAAGTTATATCGGTGCATCCCTAATCTCTGACGTGTTTGCTCTCCTCTCCTCAATCTAACTTTTGTATTTACACTATATGTAAGCCCACTCTTCTTCACTGTGTTTTCAGTATCAATTACTTTTATGTTTTTAATTGATCAGAATTAATATTTGTTTTTCATCTTTTCCTTCTGTGCTCTTCAGGGAAGTATGTGATCTTCTTCTTCTACCCTCTGGACTTCACATTCGTGTGTCCCACCGAGATCATTGCTTTCAGCGACAGGGCCGAGGAGTTCCGCAGTATCGGCTGTGAGGTCGTCGGCTGCTCCGTAGACTCTCACTTCAGTCACTTGGCATGGTGAGGATTCCTGCTAACTGAGAGGAAATCGTGGCTTTAGTTTGAATGTAATCTGTGTGATTGTATGCATTCCATGCAGCCAACATGTGTAAACGGAGTTAGCAGAGCTGCTTTAACAAACGTTTGGTTTGCAGGTGATCTCTTCCTGCTAAGTTTCACTGTTCTTGGGCATTTTATTCTTGTCACAAAATCTCAACAACTCGGTTTCTCCACAAATATCATACTAAACACTACCACTATGAAAAAGCTATTGAACACTAAGAAAACCACGGGCACTCCATTGAATGAAAGCTGTGTTTGGTGTAAACAACATCTGACCAAGGCCTATTTTAAAGGTAGTGTGCACTGAGGGCTGTGTAGTAAATGTAAATGTCAGATCAGGACTCCGTAGAGATTGTCAGATTATTAAATGACTAAGATGAGGACGTTTCTAGTTGGCAATTTCTTATTACGCAGTTAATCGTAACTGTTTTTGGCAGATCTAAAGCAACACCCCAGTTTATCTCATGTCTCTGTGCTTCCCTGCACAGTCTTGATAAGTTCTGAGGTAACAGTCTTGGCACTGTGTCCTGATGGGGAGTTTTTGGCATGCTTAAAGTGCAGTACATCAGAAGTTAGAGTAACACTGGCTTGTCAGTTTATTGGCCTATAAGTGCAGTTTATATTTCATTTTCCCCAACAGGACCAACACACCGAGGAAGCAGGGAGGTCTGGGTAAAATGAAGATCCCCCTTGTGTCAGACCTCACCAAGACGATCTCCAGAGACTACGGTGTGCTGAAGGAGGACGACGGCATCGCATACAGGTCAGGAAAACGGCTTGTGTCGTTGGAATACGTTTTTTAATTAAAAGCCTGTAGCCACTGTGCAGTAGGAGCTTGATAGAATTTAATATCAACTCTGCTGTATCATTACACCTAGAATGACTTAAAGCTGGGGTCGGCAACATTGGAGAACCCAACAAGAGTAAGCTAGACTTTGAACCGACAAACCCAGCCCAGTGTTGCCAACTCTTCCAGTAAAAGTAGCTAGCACTAGCTCCAAAGCTAAATCTAGCGAGGAAGTTGGCAACACTAATGTCTGTTCAGGCCTCCCTCCAAAACCACTCCCCCATAATTATCATTATGAATGTAAACAACAAACAGGGCTATTGTTAGTACTCACAGCTGCTCAAGCTGGCAGTTTGTGGAAAACTTATTGCAGGTAGGTAGACAGACAGGTCCTGCCACATCCACAGATACCAGATTTGTTTCTTTTATTTTGTCAGAGCATTTGATTCATTGATTGCTGTCGAGATGTAATGAGAATTTCAACAAATATGGTAAATGGACTTGGACTTATATAGCGCTTTTCTAGTCTTCTGACCACTCAAAGCGCTTTACACTACATGTCGGTAATCACCCATTCACACTCACATTCATACACAGATGTCAGAGGCCGCTAAAGTGCCAACTTTGCCCATCAGGATCTAATCTAAATACTCATTCACACACCAATGGATATGCCTTCGGGAGCAATTTGGGGTTAAGTGTCTTGCTCAAGTACACATCGACATGTGACCTGGAGCAGCCGGGGATCGAACCACCGACCTTCCGATTGGTGGACAACCTGCTCTGCCCCCTGAGCCACAGTCACCAATATAACAAAGGTTTTTAAAATACATTGCCTACTCTAGCTTTAAAGGGACAGTTTGGATATTTTTTAAGGGGTGTTGTAGGACATACATGATACATGATATACTTATCCATAGTCGATTTATGGCCCCCAGTTGGGAGAAACAGACAGGAGTACCGGCACCAAAGCCTACTGAAAGAGGTTGGGACGCGGGTCTTTTGGTATGGGGTATGACACATGCGCGGCGTTACTGGAGCTGCGATCGTTCATCGCAATTGGCTCAATTTCGGCGAGTACAGAACAGATTTTACTGCGCGTGTGTCAAATATATGATGCGTTGATGACGCTTAACATCTCCTCTTTTCACCCTCCTTAACTGGCATGGGGAACTGAAGCCATCATAGCTGCTATGCTCTCTTCAAAGCCACAAGACTCCATTGACAAAAACAGTAATAGCATAGAGCATAGATGGATATAACAGCTTCAGCTCCCCGTCAGAAAGGTGGGGAAAATATTCTAAACATAGCGTACACTTAAACTGATTTGACTTTTTTTAAGGTGAGCCTTTCTTTTAGGAGGCTAAAATGTGTTTTGCTGCCGGCCCTGTTCACAGCACTGTATTGCTTTTCACCCGTGTCAGTACTGCAGTCTGTTTCAGCAAACTGGGGGCATGCCTACCATCATCTACTGTAGGTATTACACTGACTATGGATAAGTACCTCATACAGCCCCACTTCAAAACACCCAAACTATCCCTTTAAGCGTGTGGAGAGACTAAAGAACGTATTTTCTCGGATTATGAAACGTTTCCTTTGAACTACCAGTCCAGCATACATCTCAGGATCTAATTTACATATTTGTGTCTAACAAAAGAGAGCATTAACATACACACATCCAACTTAGCCCGTGTGCCCTCTAAGTCGGTGCTTGTGCAGCTTGGGACGCAAGCTGCCAATGGCGAGAAATGTCTGTTACTACTAATAATAACACTTTAACCTCAATCTGTGCCTGTCAGGGGTCTGTTTGTGATCGACGACAAGGGCATCTTGAGGCAGATCACCATCAATGACCTGCCTGTGGGTCGCTCTGTGGATGAGACTCTGCGCCTGGTCCAGGCCTTCCAGCACACTGACAAACACGGAGAAGGTGAGTACGACGGTTTATTGTTCCCTTTTTTGACAGGCCATCAAGTTAGATCTGAGAAAATGGCATTTGCATTATTTCCTGTTGGTTGGTTGGAAGCTCATCAGCCTCACACATTTGGTTAATGACTATGGGATTCCTCTTTCACCTTCACTGGTAGTCAACATGGTTCATCAACCGCATTGTTGTCGTTGCGTGGTGCTTTAGTTTACATTATTATCTGTGATTTTTCTAAATCTATAGAAACGCTTGATGTTATGTGTTACTTTAGATCATTTGTACACCACATATCACAGCTAGCATGTAAATAGTTAGTGATTTTTGCCTGTAGCTGAAAACTGACTTGGGAAGGTTTAGCTTGTGTACATAGCCTTGTATTATCAGTTTACCCTCTGGGATTTCCACACACGTGCTTCGTCCTCAGGGTATGGAAAGTTCAACGTCCCTCACGTAGTCCTTGTGGTAAACTTTGTCCCTTCTCCCTCCCCAACACAGTGTGCCCCGCTGGCTGGAAACCTGGCAGCGACACCATCATCCCCGACGTGGAGAAGAGCAAAGACTTCTTCTCCAAGCAGTGAATGTGAAGGTCTTCTAGCTG
>CAKALG010043343.1:0-12968 GCA_916700815.1 Helicolenus hilgendorfi
AATGTCTGAAAAAATGTCAGAAAAAAAAGTCTGAAAAAATGTCCGGAAAAAAAGTCTGAAAAAAAGATCTAAAAAAATGTCAGAAAAAAAGATCTAAAAAAAATGTCTTTAAAAAAGTCTGAAAAAATGTACAAAAAAAAAGTCAGGAAAAAAAGTCTGAAAAAATGTCCGGAAAAAAAGTCTGAAAAAAAGATCTAAAAAAATGTCCGTAAATAAGATTTAAAAAAAGTCCGAAAATAAAGTCTGAAAAAAGGTCTGAAAAAAGTCTGAAAAAATGTCAGAGAAAAAAGTCTGAAAAAATGTCCGAAAAAAAGTCTGAAAAAATGTCAGAAAAAAAGTCTGAAAAAAAGTCTGAAAAAAAGTCTGAAAAAATGTCCAAAAAAAAGTCTGAAGAAATGTCAGAAAAAAGGATCGAAAAAAATGTCTGAAAAAATATCCGAAAAAAAAGTCTGAAAAAGTGTTTGAAAAAAAAGTCTGAAAAAATGTCAGTAAATGAAAATGTTTCTCTGTTTTCTTGCTTTTTGTCATAGCTTTCTGCACTAGAAGAAATTTGTTTTCTTTGTTAGATATGTGAAATACATAACATGTCATGTCTCTCTTTCTTTGATTACTGTGGCAATTCTGACTAAACATTTCATTGTATAATTGAATTATTAATATTGTTAGTCTGTCTGTATATGTATATATGTATACATATGTATATATGTTTATATGTAAAATTCACTAAAAAATATTGTTTAAAAAAAACAACATGTTTGTAATTGTATTTAAATGGCAAGGGCAGTAACTTTATTTTAGAAAGTCGAATAGCTATTTTGTGCGACAGGGGGCGGTAGAGACCCTCAAATCTAACTATCTGGCAAATTGCTGCTGAATTAATTTAATTTAAGCATTTCATGTTGCTCTATAAAACTTTAATCCATCCAGTAAGGGACAAAAATGTCCTTTTGCTCTCTAAACGTCTCATTTAAAGCCTATCTTTTTACTGATCTGATTGGTCTCATCGTTTGCATTTAAGCAGCGAAGTCGATATTTCCGATGACACTTGAAGGCATCACTGGTTGGAATCCTAATTGGAGGCAGATTTTCCCGCGAGGAGTGGCTTCTTCAACTTCTGGTTTCCGAGACAACGACGTCTCTTTTTCCTCTCAGAGAGACGAGTGAGGAGTTTAGTAGTAAAGTACTGAGCGACAAAGATTAGTTAAGAGGATTTAAAGTTGGTGGAACTATTTTCAGAAGCTGAAGCCATTGTTTGTGATGAATACTGCAGTCTGAGGTAGGTGAAATGATACCTGAAAAAGTTTGTTTTTGCAACAGTCGTGCTCCATTTCCAGTAAAAAGCGTGAAACTTATGTTGCTGTATTGTTCTTAAAGTTAGTTTGTCTTCATATTAACATACTAAAACGTGTCTCCACTATATTAAATTATCTGCAGTCAGACAGACAGTTAAACAAACAAGCGAGCATGTGATGGCATGTTCACACTAAACTGACTCATTTTCAGCTTTCTGTGTCATTGATGAAGCATCATGTGTCACCATGATTTAGTTAACTGGAAATAAGTTTTCCGTAACTTGCAGCTTCCCTATTTTTCCTTTTTAACAAAACAACATAATAACAGGAGCTGATACTTTTAGGGCACAAAAATGGTAGTTAATTGCAAGTATTAAATCTGCTCTCTTTACAATAACTGAGTAGCTTTTCAACACTTTTACTTTTTTATGTGTATTCTCCTTTCACTTTTTTTTTTTTTTTTTAAACAATATTTTGATTGAATTTTACATTATTTTTCCTTTTTTAACAAAAACAACAACATAATAACAGGAGTTGATGAGTTTTAGGTCACAAAATGCGTTGAAACTTCTTAGTATAATAGAAGAAAATGAATTACAGGTACAGCCCTGGCCCTTAATTTAATGTATTATTATTGTTTTCATGTATAATTTTACATATTATCTGTTTTTGTTCTGTATGGACCATGTCCTTGCACTCTAATGCAATGATCTATGAGCCATGTTGTTTGTAAATCTGAATTTGTTAAAAAAACAACCCAAAAAAACAACTTGCAGCTTCCCTATTTTTCCTTTTTAACAAAAAAAACCCCCATAATAACAGGAGCTGATACTTTTAGGGCACAACAATGGGAATTAATTGCAAGTACTGGATCTGCTGTCTTTACAATACTTTTCTACACTTTTACATTTTTATGTGTAGTCTTCTTTCACTTTTTTTTTTAAACAATATTTTTATTGAATTTTACATATAGACATATTTACACATACAGACAGACTAACAATATTAATAATTAAATTATACAATGAAATGTTTAGTCAGAATTTCAAAGAAAGAGAGATATGACATTTCATGTATTTCACATATCTAACACAGAAAACAAATAAAATAAAAGATGAGACAAAATAAATAAATACTTCCTTCTTTCACTTCTTGGTGAAACTAATGTAAGAAGGCTGTGATTACAGAGCAGCCTACTGTGATGCTGTTGCAGCTCAGTTTTCTATTTTAACTTAGCATGACCTTTTTTCCCACGCAGGGTTTTAGGGTTGAGTCTCCAATGATGGTTTCTTCAAAAGAAACCTTGTTTTTCACTTTAGAGAACATCCCTTAATTGGACAGGGATTGGTTGGGTGTATTCATATTGAAATGGTTATGGTTTATTTCTAGCATATGTGACTAAATGACAGTTACTCAGAGCAAAGAGCTGTTTTATACTTGCATTCATTTGTAGTTTTCCACACAAGTGACCATTCTCCTACTAAAGAAAGTCAAGTAAGAGCATTTTTTAATGTTGCAGGTGAAGAAACTAACAATTTTTCCGTGCCATATTTTACACCTGGCACATTATTGCTGTGCCAGCCCTTCCTGTGGTGGGAAAAAAACAGAGCTTCCTTTAGTGTTTTCAACTTTTATGGCTAGCATACACACACATTCCTATGTTGGTTCTGTCTAAGGCTGCAACTAACGATTGTTTTCATTGTTGATTAATCAATTAGTCTATAAAATGCCAGAAAATGGGGAAAAATGTTTCTCTAAAGTCGTAGAGGAGTAATAGGAATGCACTGATACTGGATCGGATATTGGGCTGATGCTGACTCGCATAGCTTGATCGGTCAGTGACTGTAGGGCCGATCTATTCAATTCAAATCTATGTTTATATACTATACAGAGACAAATCTTTAATTGTATTTTTTTTTTTTAAATTGTATCTAGTTTAAAGTAGTTGTTCCCTTCGGGGATCAATAAAGTCTATCTATCTATATCTATCCATCCATCCATCTATCCATGCAATATACTGGAATTTTTATTCCTGTTTACGTTTTGACCAATTTGTTGCCGCATTGAAACGGTTTACACCTGAACTTTAATTCCTGTTAATTTGAAGATTTTTTTGCTAAGTTGTTGGTGTACAATTAATTATAAATAACAAGCCACTAAGTTTATGTTATGTTATCTATGTATTTATTTGTTACATTTTGTTTTCCAGTGATGTTTAAGTCAAGCCTGTTGTTGCCTTACACATAAAAGAATGATCCCAGTCACTTCCACACAGTGAAACATACAGCTTATTAATTAAACACTAGTATCGGATCAGTATTTGGAATTGCCCGATACCTAAAGCCAAGGTAGCGCTATCGAGCTTAAAAAAAGTTGGATCGGTGCATCCCTAAGGAATTAAGAAACCAGGAAATATTCCTTTTTAAGAAGCTGGAATAAGAGAATTTTCACTTTTTTCTTAACAAAAATACTCAAACCAATTAATTGATTATCGAAATAGTTGGCAATTAATTTAATAGTTGAAAAATAATTGATTTATCTTTGCAGCTGTAGTTCTGATTCAGGAGCCAATACAAATTTATGAAAGACACCTAATTGCGCTCACTTAATTTGCAACATGCCCACACATCATTCATCCCACCAATTTAGAGATCTACATCAGCAATAGTTAAAATAAACAGGTAATATAAACCTTACATTAACATCAATTTAGATTTCTATAGACAAAATCAAAAGTGAAAGGGCATGTATTTGGTACTTTCCGTTGTTTTGTTTTTACATGGCCATACATCTCAGTTCCTCTTGATTTCTCCTTCAGTTTAAGATGCTACCTGGTTAGAGGCAGTAAAAATTAACTGTGCAAATCTAACTGCAAAGTTTGTCCCATTGATATTCTGTTTTGTTTATCAATATTTTCAGTGCATTCTGCAGCTTTTTACCTTGCATTAAATGAGGGATTGTTATAGAAAGGTGCCAGTCTTTTTCAATGGCATATGCTGCTTTTCTTTTTATTCACTTTGATAGCTACAACCCACATTTCAAACACCAAGGGATACAATAATGTAAAACATGCAAACAGGTCAAAACAAATGAAGTTACCGACAAATATTACAAAGGGCTAAAGTGACTTTGAACATTGTGTGATTGGTGCCAGACATTGTGGTCACGGTCGCTGCATCAGAAACAGCTGCACCCTTGGGATGTTTGCCTACTACGCTGTCTACGGTTTACAGGATGATGCAATCAACAAAAAATCGTGCAGTCAGCTGGAGTTCTTCGGGTGAAAACACTTCAGTCAGTGAATGAGGTCATTGGATAAAGGGCTCATCAAACCAATAGGGAGGCAAACAGGTCCAGCACAGCTCAATGCAACGGTATGTGCACAAAGATCAAAACAAAGAGATCACAGTGAGTCAGCATGTGATCGCCAAAATGTGACGTGTGAAGAATAGATAAAATGTTGTCTGGTCTGTTGAATCTAAAGTTTCTGTTTGCTCGTGGGAGTTTGGCACAAATAGGATGAATCCTTCTTGCAGGGGTTCAAAGGTGTGGGTTTTCTGCGCACTCAGTCTGCACCGTATAGCAGGTTAACATCATCTGAACGCCATTGTTTAGAATTGAGCAGCATATTAACCACATATTAAGTTAATATCCCACCCAGTACTATCTAGGTTTATCTGATAACATGGCCACAAAATGTCTTCTACATTTTACTTATTGTTAAAGTTTCATATTGTGTCTTAAAGAAACATGAGGGAAAATTGTAAGCTGCAACGATTAATCAATTAGTTGTGAACTATTAAATTAATCACCAACTATTTTGATAATCAATTAATCGGTTTGAGTAATTTTTTAAGAAAAAAAAATATGTTCTTAAATGTGAATATTTTCTGGTTTCTTTACTCCTCTATGACCACAAATTGAATATCTTTGAGTTGTGAAGATATTTGAGGGCTTTGAGAAACACTGATCAACGTTTCACCATTTTCTGACATTTTATAGATCAAACAACTAATCAATTAATCAGGAAATTAATCGACAATGTGAATAATTGTTAGTAGCAGCCCAATAAAATTGCCCATATTGCCTTTAACAAAGCGGACTGGCTACGGCTAATTATTATTTTCATTATTGATTAGTCTGTCATTGATTCCCTCTATTAATCTTTTAACCATTTGGTCTACAAAATGTCAAATATTTTATAAAACTCAACAAAATGTTGGTCTTTAAAAGAGTGAATTTACCAAATCATTATTTTTAAGTCTTCAGTTCCCTATCCTAGGGGACTAAGAAAACTAGCGAATATTCACATTTTAGAAAATTTTGCTCAGAAAGTTATTTAATTGATTAACAAGTTATCAGAATTGCTGCCAAATAATTTTCTGTTGATCCACTAATCTCTTAATAATTGACTAACAGTGAATATATCTAAACTGTAGAGCATTGTTGATTCAAGTGCTTTCCCATTTGCGTCCTTTGAAAATGACTATGGTGCGAGCACATGACGGTGTGTCAGTGAGTGTTTACTCTTGCTTCCCAGCTCCAGTTTCAAGATAAGAGGTGTGACAGAGATAGTAGGACGGCTGAATTCTGGCGTTGTCCAATGGGAACCATGCATGGCAGTATTGAGTCTTTCACAGGGACAAGTCCTTGTCAGTTAGACTTCAGTTTTTTCAGATACACCTTTAGCTTGGCAGTTGACAGGGATCCATCATGTTGTTCAGGCTCTGGTTAGGACTACCAGGCTGACTGTCATGTATGGCATCGTTTCTCTGCTCTATGTACGGGACAGGGAGCATTTACTTCATGTCCGCCAGAGGTAGGCTGCATATTCAGTGTCACATTAACTGTAATATAGTATCTTTGTGGACTTGAGATGACTGCAAAATGATCTATTTTCATTGCTTAGTATCTGAAGGAAGTTTACAGATTTCTGTGCTTCATATACTGTGATAAAAGCAGATAGCCTGAATGCTTTAACTTTGATTATAGATTTACCTCCTAATATTCGATAGATTCGAGCTGAAACAATTAGTTAGTTAAATGGACTTTATGTAAGAATCAGAAATTGCTTGTTAACAGTGACATCTGTGGCCATTAAGTCAACGACAGTCAGCGTCCTGTTGCTCACGCTTGTGCTCGCACTACGTAGACGCGAGCGAGCATCTATCAAAGCAGTGAGGCGACACACACAAGTCTGATTGACAGCTAAAACCACAATATCACTATGTATTTCACATGCTTAGGAGTAATGTTAACTTACCTGTCCAATAGGAATTTGGAATTTGGAATTTGGCCGGCTTGGGGTCCGTGATACCCAAAACCAAACTAAGGTCCCTTCATGAATCGAAGGCCCGGGCGATGTTGATCCTAGTTTTCCCCCGACGTCGGTCACATTTCTGTTTTGCAAGACGGGCTTCACCAGATATAACTTTGGTTTTTATTTTGTGGAGACTTGTGGAGTCTGAGTTGTGGTGGGGGCTGTCCTTTGTTGGCGTTGTTGTTGGCGTCAGCAGACTCCATTTCTAACCGAACGTTGGCTATGGTTGTGCACTGTTCGTTGGATTTTCCCGGAAAAACGGCCTGCATTCTTCACATTAAGGTCTCATTTTTGTTTTGGCTTTTTAAGCAAAAAACGCCAATGTTCTTTGGTTAAAACCACTTTAATGTGAATATCTACTGGTTCAAATTTTTATTGACCAATCAACCATAAGTTGCAACCCTAATGGATTCTTTTTAAGGGTTTTGTTCATTATAAAGGGAATATTAGACATAATCAGTTGACTGTTCAAATATCACTCTATATTTTATTACTGGTTTCACCTGCTTGTACTTGTTTTTATAGGTATATTTACAGAGTTGTGTGTCTAGATAGATGTTAGGATAGTACCAACAGTTTTTCTGTGTCAGTAACATGACACTCTATTGGCTTACTGATGAAAGATGCTGAGCAGACTACAGGAGGTCCTTACTAACCACAAAGTAAATATTTCATGGCACTACTGAAACAACTGTGAGAATATGCATCTCTTTGCAGGCTGTATTGTCATGGCTGGGTAGAGTCGGCATGCATCGCATCAACCCATTGTAATGTTAGGCATTACACACAAGCCTTGTCAAGTCAGTGTCCCATTGGCACATTTTCCTCTGCTCTGAATGAATTCCAGTCTTCCTGTCAATAACCTGCAGGCTTATTCGTTACTGAATACAATCTGATAACCAGATACTTGCTGGTCTAGTCTAGTCTTCAGCACTAACGCCCTTTTCCAGATGGGAGATAGCAGGGGGATGTTGTGTTTTGTTATGCCCATTCAAAAGCAACGGGGACAAATGGCACAAGAGCAGCAGCACTAACAGTGACTCCGTGCTCTGAGTTGCTTTTGGCGAGAGAATTTAGAAAGCATCATTATCTGATTATTTACTAGTCTAAAACATTTCCCCGTGCACTAAGGCTGGGTTACTCACCCTCATTATATAATGATTTAGCTTGCTTTTGGTCAACTGAGGTGCCAACTTTAATGTCACATGTTTTTTTCCAGTCCTTGTGCTCAACCTAATGGTGAGGCAACGTAGTGTTTCTTCCCCCTAGAGGGCACATTGGTGCAGACTTCTTAGTTAATTCAGACAAGTGGATTTATCTGGATCGGCTACAGCTGAGTTACTAGAAGCTTCTGAGGGATTGGTGGGATTTGCCCAAAGAAATCATTGACAATTATGTAAATCCAACAATGAATTACTGATCTCATTAAAGTGTATATATTATCATGCAGGTAAATTATTTCTGAGGGGCTAATAGAATAATTCCTATATCCACGCTGCCTGCTGCTGAATGATTATTTCTTGAAGTGTTGAGCAAATAGCCTTAGGCTTCACTGGAGCCACTTAAACTGGCTATAATTACCACTGAGGTCTGGCCTAATTGGAAGTGACACACACCATCAGGCTTATAGATGCAGGTTAGCAATGGCTAAGTCATAGAGGAATACGACAATCAGCTAAACTTAGCTGACCACGGTCTCTTCGTTCATATCTGCTCAGTAACAACCTGGTGTTAATCTGTGTTCGCTTAAACAAAAGGTCTCTCGCCCCGGCTCCTGACCGCTAAGGTCGAAGTGAACGCTGAGCGGATTAAGTCCTTTGTTTTGCTGTTACCACGGGTTAGCAGAGCGCTCTGACGGACAGCAGCAGATCCAAGGGCGCTGTCTTCTTTTATTGTAATGAAACCGGGACCTTGTCGCTGCTTGCGTTATGTGTATGCAGGTGAAGGAAGAGAAGGTAAAGGGTGATGTACTGAAAGAGCTGCGTTTGCTCCAGAGATTGATCGCGAAGCGTGAAATGTCCGTCGTGTCAAACTGTCTTAAGTGCATCAGAATGGGGAGAGGCAACAGGTATGTGGACCTAAGCGTTGTTATGTCACTCTGCATCGACTCAAGGTAATGAATTGTTGTGTTAGATATCCGGAAGCATGCTAATCTAGACAAGGAAGCAAAGTATTTCTATTTTGTAGCTTTAAATAATATTGCTGGCAGATTCATCCCTAGATTTCACAACATGCTTGGGTAAACTCTGTCCACAGAATATCTTTAAGCACCAAGGGCAAACGATATTTTTAATTGTGTGGATCTATAAAACATTTTCTAATATAAGTTTATAAAGTTCTACATCAACTCTCACTTTTGAAAGAAAGTCCCTGAGATTAAATACTTCAATCCTTGCCACCAAGGTGTGTTTAAGTAGTACCGGTGAATGGAGAAGATGGGGAAGCTTCTAAGTTTAAAGCCGTAAGTTAAGGCAACACAACATTGACTTGTAATATGTGAATTATATGAAGCCACATTTGGTCAGTAATTTCTCAATCATTAATCCATTAAGTGGACAGGCTAATAAATAAATGAGTCCTGCAGCTTATACAACATACTCCGATCAGCCATAACATTAAGACCAATGACATTGATTATCTCGTTACGATGGCACCTGGAAGTGGGGGAGATATATTAGACAGCAAGTGAACATTTTGAACTTTGAACTTTGTGTTGGAAGCAGAAGAAATGTCCAAGCATAAGGATGTGAGCGACTTTGACAAGGGCCAAATTGTCATGGCTAGACGACTGGATCAGAGAATCTCCAGCACTGCAGCTCTTGTGGGATGTCTGCAGTGGTCAGGACCTACCAAAAGTGGTCCAAGGAAGGAAACCGGTGAACCGGCGACAGGGTCATGGGGGGACAAGGCTCATTGATGTATGTGGGGAGCGAAGGGTGGCCTGTGTTGTCCGATCCAATAGAAGAGCTACTGTAGCTCAAATTGCTGAAAAAGTTAATGCTAGTTCCGATAGAAAGGTGTCAGAACACACAGTGCATCGCAGTTTGTTGCGTATGGGGCTGCGTAGCTGCAGACTGGTCAGGGTGCCCCATGCTGTCATATTGTTGATCGGTGTAGTTTGTTGTTTTTGCTGTGAATTGCAGACTTTAACCCTAACATTAACCATCAATTTCCTAAAGCAATTTGATGCAGTTTGTTGGGGGGTCAGGAGACTGACTAGGAGTACTCACCTAACCCTTTGAGAACTAGGTGCTTAACCCACTTGTTTGATTTGGTGACATTGAGAGATCAAAAAACAAGCCTTGAGTCATTAACCTGTGATTATTCAAATGAAAATGAATGCCGGTAATTGTCATTTGTTTTCATGTGATCTGCACTAAAATCAAATTGTATCTCAAAAGTCAGGTTAGCATATTTCATTTCTGTAGAAGAAAAGAGATTGAATCCAGTTTATAAACATAACCTCTTTCCATGTCTGAATACAGAGTAGTAGAGCATTGTTTCGTCCAAATTTAGGATCAGTCAAGTGGAATAAATTACATTCAGCTTTTGAAATTGTATCTTGAAACAGCATCTTACAAATGAAGTAAATGTCTGGATGTCTTGTGCACCCATGCATGACTGGATTTGTTTTACTATCATATGATGTAATCGTATGGATTCACTCCAGTTTCTTTTCTTTTTTTTTTCCATTACTGGCAGTTTGATGTTGACAAAAAAGGATGATCTTGCGTCTTACGAAGGGTGTGGAGGCTATACAATGACACATCTGAGTTTACTTTGTGTTCATGGTTGAATGTAAGGCACATGTTTTCGTTCCAGGGTAATTTTGGAGCTTTTAGGGTCACGACAGACAGGAAATGCTCCGTCCTATTTTAGATTTATAGTTCTTGTCTGTGGCTTCATGTGGTCTGGACTTTATTCTGCTTAACATTTGCTGTTCTTGTATCTGTATAGTACATATTTGTTTAAAATTATGGCAATTAGTCAATTCATTGATAAGTAGATCGACAGGACATTAATTAACAAAGGTTTTGATAATTGTGTTATCCTTTAAGACATTTGGTTTGGTTCCAGCCTCTCAGATGTGACGATTTGCTGCCTTTCTTTCTTCTACATTATTTTAAATTGAATATCTTTACAGTTTGGACTGTTAGTGGGACAGATCAAGCAGGTCAGGTCAGTTCAGGACGTCAATTTGGGAAAAAAATATATCTATTTTCTGACATTTTATAGACTAAACAGTTAATCTAAAATATTATTAATTCATAATGATTATGTTTTCCAAGAGAATTGTGGTTGTGAAAATTAGTCATAACAATTCAGAGCTGAAATGATTAGTTGATCTGAGGTCTGCAGCTATTGATTATTTTATAGTAATCAAGAATTTTACTGATTACTCCATCGATTAATAGAGTAATCTGATAGAAATACTTTTGCTTTATTAAGGAGCAATAGTAAATATACAAAAGAGAAAATATTCCGGGAGAACTTGTTGGTTTAATTTTTAGAAAAATCAACATGTTTAATGCTTAAATTGCATACAATAATATTATCTGTCAAAACTAAATCCATTTAGTGCATTGAAGGGGCATATTACATTGGGTTTCAAGGCTCCAGACTAACTTTTTCACTGCCATCCAGAAAACAATTTCAGCTGTCCCAAAGTCAGTGTAAACTGTCAAAAAATCTAAATGTTATCCTTTTACATTATTGTCATCTATAGTATTTGCAACAGAAGAATTGTTGTGTTTAATAAAGAAATTGTGATCTGTTTTTATGCTGCACAAAGTGAAAACAGTTGGTTACCTCACTGTGAGAAGTTGGAGCTCTTCATTTAACAGCTCACTGTGTTTGCTCCTTTTTCCATTACTCCCTGCAATATTTAGAACTGATCCACTGTCCAAAAATTGCAAAAATGACTGTGCTTTTAATATGAAGCAGCAGTAGGAAATGTTCCGTTTGCATTAGCAGTAACTTAATACAGCGTTTTTTCCTGGAATTTCACCACAGACACCCCGTTCGTTATACTGCAAATATACAAATATTGCAATAATTCAATCACCATTGTGTTGCCTCTTTTGGCGATAGATACTGACTTTTATAACGGACATTTATTTAAAAAAAAATCTTCGAGCCACTTGAAGTATTTCAACAATATCATGTCTTTTGGACATAGAGTTCACTTTCACTTCTCATGTAGATCCCCTTTCCCTGCAGGATGGAGACATCGTGTCTGGACCTGGCTCTGGAAGGTGAGCGACTCTGTAAGACAGGTGACTATCGGGCCGGTGTGTCCTTCTTTGAGTCGGCCATCCAGGTTGGAACGGAGGACCTTCAAATCCTCAGCGCCATCTACAGCCAGCTGGGCAATGCCTACTTTCACCTACAAGAGTATAACAAAGCCCTAGAGTACCATCGGCATGACCTCACACTTACCAGGTAAACAGTTTCACAACTTTAATATTAGTTTATGTTAAAACTATAACCCTTTTCATACAGATTGGAAAACCTTGAAAAATACCCATGTTTTCTGCTGGTAAGATTTTAACCAGGGTTAGCGACTATACATACGGGTTTTAAACAGATCCAAAGATTTTAAGATTAAATTCCCCAACAATATATTCTGAACTAATGCTAAAACTTTTTTAATCACCCCTTCCCCCTACATGATTAAATTTCTAGACTCGACTCCACTGTATCGCTGCCTGCAGCTGTAAATTACTTTCTTGCCTCTTGTGTTTTCGTACTCATACACTTACGCTAATGTTCAAGTCTAATTATTTCCTAATGTTTTTTTTTTTCTCCTTTTAAAATCCCAGAACAATTGGAGATGAACTTGGTGAGGCAAAAGCCAGTGGCAACCTTGGGAACACATTAAAGCTGTTAGGACGGTATGATGAAGCAGTGGTTTGTTGCCAAAGACATTTGGAGATCACCAGAGCCATGTATGACAAGGTGGGTCCTATATTAGAACCAAAAGTTATTTAGGTGAAACACTCTTTCAGTTCCCTTAGCAAACTGACAATAGATGACTTTTCATTATTCTGTAATTAAAAAGTTCAGTCAATGACCAAATGGCCCATTTGCTTTGATTAGAATAAATGGATCCAAATTTGTTTTCAATCGTACCACATGACTTGCTCTGCAGCCACAGAGCAGTATTGGTATGCACGATGACTGCGTACCAACATCTAGAATAGTTAGCCAGCCCGCATGCAGGCAAACAAGCAGGTCTGGTGTCAGTGTATTTTAAGTATATAATTACAGCACTGGTCACGCTGGTTTCCGTCTGTGAAAATGTGGTGTGCGTGCTGTAGGTTGGGCAGGCTCGGGCGCTGTATAATTTCGGGAAC
>CAKALG010043349.1:8999-21111 GCA_916700815.1 Helicolenus hilgendorfi
AGACTGTTTAGGGACCCCAGCATGCAGAAATATTCAAACACACCACTTTAGAATAGGCAAAAATAATACATTTATACTGCATTCAAAAACCTACATGGTTTGTGCCCCAAAATGTATGTGATTATCATAAAGTGGGCATGTCTGTAAAGGGGAGACTTGCGGGTACCCATAGAACGCATTTTCATTTTCAATCACATGTCTTGAGGTCAGAGATCAAGGAACCCCATGCCAGTTTTTCCTCGCCAAAATTTAGGCTAACTTTGGAGTGTTATTTACTTACTTACTACCCGACAAGCTGGCAGGACATGGTACCAAAAACCTTAGGTTTTCTAGTTTCATATGATATATATATATTATATAATGTACCTTCACTGTAGCTTTAAAACTGAACCTGCTATAGCCTCTGAAAGACAGTAAAATCGGTCGGGATCGCGGGTCTCAGGGGTTAAACAGTAACTGAACATTACAACCACTGTGGAGGTAGGATTTATTTAAAGACTGCTGTGTTAAGCCGTATTCGTTTTATCTAGGTGGACCTAATAAACTGGCAACTGAATGTAGCTGGGCATTAATAATGAAAGAGGCACTGTACAGTGTTAAACGCATCCCCACCCATCATTTCGAGATGCAAAAAATGGATTTAAAAATCTAGGTATGTAATTATGATAAATACACAACTTACCCATCCTTTCCTGGAGAGGGGACCCTTCAAGGAGCAAGTTGATAATTGCCAAAGCATATTTTCCGTCAGTAATTCGCTGAAGGATTCTCCTGCAAAGAAAATAAAAAGGGAAAATTGTTGTTTGCTCACATTTACACACCTGCGCTCTATAGGCATGGAACCATTACCACAGTACTTCAGTAATGTGAGCCTGCCGCAGAGTTGAGCTCATTACTGTCACTGCTGCTTTTTCTCCAGTCTCGATCAAGCACCCACTGATGTCCTTTCACAATCCGACAACAAACTACCGGTAATTCAGCCCCAAAGCAAACACATTACTGACTACCTATGTAATCACACAGTATGGGAATGTATATTATGTAACAAAAGGAAGTTAAATTGTTGTTAACTGCTCAACTGCTGGGCTAAGCTCATCCTTAAAATCAAATCTATGCCCTGGTATCATAGACTTACCACTCAGTCTCACAGTATGGAGGACAAAACCTGCCAAAACAAAAATAAATGAAATAGCAAAAATAATATTTAAAATAATGTAGCCATTAATGAATTGATAAAATGTGACATAAATTAATATTTTGGTATTCATTTGCTTCTCTATTTATTAATCTTGTTATTTATTCCGTTATTTATTTACTCCTGTGTTTAATTTCCTTTTTATTTATTTACGTTGTTTTTACATTTATTCATTTGTGTATTTATTTATTTATTTTTTGCATTTATTTTTTATTTCTAAATGTAAGTATTTCATGACACACGTTGAGTGACATCCCTCATTTACATAATGAGCCAGAAATGCCTAAAGAAATGTATAAAGAAAAGAATATAAATAATATATGCACAAATAAATAAATAAAAAATGTATGCAAAAATAAAAAAAATAATTCACAAATAAATACATTTTAAAAAATCTATAAAAATACATCCATATATAAATAAAAGGGAAAATTAAACAGAAGAGTAAAATAAGGGAATTAATACAAAGAATAAATGAAGAAGCAAATTAAAACAGAAATATCAATTCATGCTACTTTTTTATCAATTAATGAATGGCTAGATTTATTTTTAATAGTATTTTTGCTACATTTAATGATATATTTATTTATTTATTCATTTTTTTATTTTGGCAGGTTCTATCCTCCATATCACCCATGTGTGCTCCAAGAATTTGAACCATCTGCCTTCTTCTGCTGTCACACAGCGTCCCAGTTTCTTCACATTCTTCAAGCACTGTTGTCCGTCCTGGTTTTGTCTGACAGATCTGTTTTATCAGCTAAACAGATTATGGCAACACTGAATTAAAGTGTCGCCCGTATACGTCTAACAAGGCTGCTAACAAAGGAACCGTTCCAGAGTTCCACACGAACCTGTACAAAACAATTAACTCTGCAAACAAACATGCTAACAAATAATAAAAAGGAGACAACTATTTCCTCCTTCCCAGACATATATTTAGCAAACTAGTTTCAGACGGCATCTTGATACTGGAGGAGGAGGACGGAGGTGATGATTGAGATCAAGAGAACAATCTCAGCAGTGAGCTCATCTGGGCTTTTACAGCCACTGCAAACTGCTGTTGAGGGGAAAATGTGTCAATCAGCACTCGCACCGCTTCTAAGTAAGCTGCACTTGGCCACAGTGATCGAGCGACTCTGTACCAGGGTTCAAGGTTGTAACGTTTTTCACCTCGAGCTTGGTATAATGGGAACCAAGAACAGAAACAAATTGGCAGGAGATGTGAATACAGGCAGCACATTTATTGGAGGACCACTGAAATAAATGTCAAACATATATGCAGATCAGGCCAGAAGGAAAAGCTTGTCAAACGGCATCCTACACTTCACGCCCACTTCACTCTGAATTTGAATGCCTCCTTCAGGCAGGTGTTATGGAGCTCTGTGACCCACCAGCAACTTGTTTAGGTGGTTTTTTCCATCTCTGTCTTGAGCTCCTGATTGATTTTGGATTCTTGACTTATTCTACCTACATGTTTTACTGCCTAACAATGTAGGTGTTTGCGCCTACGTAATTATTTTATTGTATTTGTGTACAGATTTTCGAGCAACCTTACATTTCTGCTGACGGTAACGTCAATAATGTCAAGATCTCTTTTTAGTGATCTGATAAAAACAGTTATATAATCTTTGACCCTTATTGACGCACAGCATGGGGGGGTGGGGGGAGGAGGGGAGAACGATGGTGCTGTAATTTATCGATACAATTTGCACGTCCTTTTTGTAAAATAATTAGTGAACTGTTCGTCATAGCTTTTTTTTAATCTGTGAACAAATAGAATAAATGAAACATAATTTAAGAGTTTTCTGAATCTGCTCTCATGATTTATAGAATATGATGTTACAGGGCAAACATTTCCAGAATAATTAAGTGTTCACACGAAGTCTTTGATATGTGTAAATAATAAAATAATGATTGAACTATAGTAAGTTTTGTCTTTAAGCTTTTCTTGGAGTTAGCATAGTTTTAAATCAAAAACCTTCAATTTTTCTTGGGGAGGACCCAAACCCAATATCTCCTCGTATCTTTTTATGCACTGTAGAAATTCAGAATATGTCTCTTTATCCTGCCGCATAATATGTACGAGCATCCTGACTGGGACACTGCTCCTAAAACGATAATGAAAAGCTCACACACTTCAGCTCTGCATACCTGCATGTCTGGCTGGCTGCTGTTGATTCCAGCCTATAGGCATCCATAATGGCGATACTTTAGGCTACGAATAACACAGGAAAACACTTTAACTATTAACACTATGGGTAAATATACAAACACACCACCTTAACCCTATAATGTTCAGTTGGAATATTATTGGATTATTATAGGCCTACTATAGAAGATGCATATCCCATGTATAACAATAGCAATAAAACCACAGCTGATTAACATGCTTAAAGAAATAATGAATAAATAGGAGCAAGAGATTGCTGATACCGACCGATACACATGCCAACATGTGAATAAGGGAAGTACTGACACTTGTTTTTTTCCACTTCAAGCATTGATTGCAGCATTGTATTTGCCTAATCAGAAATGACATGTAACCCCTGTTTTAGCTTCTCTGCATGGGTTGTCCTTTAAATTCAGAATATATTTTAAGACTCCTTTAATCACCTACAAGTTCTTAATATGACATGGCACTTCCCTTATATAACTGACTTGTTAACTCCTTACTCCATGACTGTGAAGCTTAGATCCCCCCAGCCATCCATAATTTCAAACTAAAAGCTCCAGTTGTCTGTCAGCTCAGCCCTTGCTGCGGAGTTATAAAAAGGGTCTCGAAACACATCTGTTCTCACTGGCTTTTTTTCTAGTAAAACATGATTATTATTACTTATTATTATTACTCTGATGATGTGTCTTCCTTCCTGTCATTTCAGTTATTTTTCCTGTCTTTATCATGTTCTATTTTAATTGCCTTTTATATTGCTCTGTCATGATTGGTCCATTTTGCTGTTTTTGAGATCTCATTTATGTCTTTTACTTTGCTTTCGAACACACTGATTTTTAATGTCCACTCTCCCAAGCACACATCTTCCCATTCTCATTTATCTCTCACACAAACACACTAACACGCACTGCTTCAAGCTATCTGTCAGACATACAGTGAAGAAAATCCAGGCAATAGTTTATACAGTAGAACTTTATTATGGTAAAGGCTCCAGGGATGACATAGTTTTACAGGTCAACCAGGAAGTTAGCATCGCCCAGGGTTCCCTCGACAAAAAGCCAATGGGGTTTTTCCATTGGCTTTTGGATTATTGCAGAAAATAAACTATGTGGCAAACAAATGATACTTACATGTTTTGTTCAGCAAGATAATCTTCACAAATGAATACCACTTTTATGATTTTTGTAGCGTGAATGCAATCGCCACAAATAAAAAGTTAACGTTAGGCTATAAACAAACTACACCACGGTCACATGAACGCGAGTATACACAACGAGGCTGTAAAGGCTGGCGTATCAGCGTGTATTATTTAGTAGTCTCATTTAGCCACTTGTTAGCAACCGCCAGTTTTTAAGACACATAATGGCTTCAAAATTCACGAGTGGGGTATTTACTGCCTTACTTTATATCGTAGAACAAAATGTTCAAATCTTTTCAGCTTGTGTTAGCCAAAGACCTTATTTCAGGCATCTAACCAAAAACCAATTCAAAAAACCCGTTGACTTCCAGACGAGGGAACCTTAAGTGCTAAAATGCTAACTAATTTCCGGGTTTTAGGACTCATTGCCGAACCTTCCGGTGGACCACCATGGGACCTTATTTCGGAAAAAATATGAACGGTAGTCAACTGTGACATTCCTTGACTTGCAAAATTCTTTTAAATTGACAAACATATGTGTGATTCATAGCGCAATTCAGATGGGATCAAAACAAATATTTGTCTCTCACCATTGGCTACCATTCATATTTTTTCTGAAATAATGTCCCTTGGGATCCACCGGAGGGGGCGGGACATAGCCACTCGTTATCAAGTTTTGAAAGTCAGATGTAAGGCAGTGTTTTTGGTTTGACACGAGGGTCAACCTCCAGGTGTTAAAAGTGAAGCCAATGCGGAAGTGTCTTAAACTTGCATTCTTTCTAACAGCCAGCAGGGGGCGACTCCTCTGGTTGCTAAAATAAGTCTGATTGCATGGAAGTCTGTGAGAAAATGAGCCAACTTCTAGCTTGATTTATTACCTCAGTAAACATTGTAAACATGAGTTCATGGTCTCAACCACTGGTTTGTATTTGTTATGTTTATATAATTGAGATTTTCTGACTTCTGACTTCAATTTGAATAAAGTGATTCAGAGTAAAAGTAATTAATTTGTGTTTTTTTTCTTTTTTTCTTAAAGCAATTTTATTTAATGAATATAACTCGTCAGTGCGTGCCTCCCTTTGTGAGTGGCAAGCGGAGGGAGAACAAGGTTTTTGACCGCAGAGAAGATGTTGTTTTTGAAAGGCTAAATGCCAAGAAATATGGAATATTTCTTTAGATAAAACATGTTGTGAATTTTAAAAATAATTACACCCATCTTTTTCAATCAATTTTGACTTTTGGACTTTGCAATGCTCTGGAGTTATTGGAAATGTTTGGATCACACGAGTCACAATCCTATGCAGCTGCCACAGGAATCTAATTCTACAAATAGTATAATACTAATAATATTACTGTAGCCTGATCTTTATCTGCAAATGTGCAGAAATACCAGATTTAAACAGAATGTTGCCTACTAAGTAGCCAAAAAATATATTTTTGAATAGTTTTATCCACCAAGTGTGCTATTATGATTTTAGTTATACATGTGCAAATGTAATTTTGACATCTTCAGAGAAGATAACATTTTGGCACACCTACGGTGACCAGATGTCCCGGTTTGTCCGGGATTATCCTGGTTTCAAGCTGGGTGTCCCGAGTCCCGACAAATGTCTGTAAAACACTCAAATGTCTCAGTTTTCAACAGTCAACAGTTAATTGATAAATATACAGAGAGCCAGCACAACGCAGCCCGCTGCAGCCTCTAACTAGAGTGATGTTGCACAGTGAGTGATTGACAAGTCATGGCATGGCTACCGACCGTTGTTGAGTGTTCGGTTGTACTAAAAGACACTCGGAGGAGTCTGCTGGTCATTTTATCTGGTAAGTACATTTTGTTTTAAGAATGTGGACAGAGCATGTTTCGCAATCCAAAATTAACATCCCAATTAATATCACAGTTAAAGTGAATTACGGATGCACCTTGCTAAGTATGCTAGTTATCTTGCGCTAGCATTAGCTGGTAACTTAACAGGACTCGCTCTTCACCAGCTCCACTCTCTCGTCCAAATATGGTCATTCTGGTTCCAAAAAAACAAAATGGCGACGACCAAAATGCCAAACTCAAGGTTTCAAAACAGTAGACCACAAACCAATGGGTGAAGTCATGGTGACTATGTCCACTTCTTATATACAGTCTATGGTTTGACGTAATGCTGATGTCTGAATTTCTGATCGTTGACAGAGCAAAGTATTGTTCTAGAATCTTAATTTTGCCAGAATGGAACAGCGCTTCTTAAACAACATTTAGGCAGCCTTGGGATGTTAAAACCCAACAAAACCCACCAAAATGCATATTAATGATAGTAATGATATGAATATGTGAGCACACTTGTGAATTGTGGAGTCACTTGAGTGCTTCCAAACCAGTACGGTATTGATGAATTATACAAGACCTCAAAGGCAGTCGCGAGAAAGGAAAACTCAGCTTGTGCTGAAAAATCCTCCAAAAGTTGCAGCCTGCATAGCAGTTCATATTGTTTGGTATTCGTCTTCAGGTTTTATTTTAACAGTAAATTAGCACATCTATTAAATGCCACTTCAAAACCCTTGATCGAACTGCTGCTTGGTGAAATAATTCTTCAATCCTCCAGTTTACTGGTGAACCTTTGCATCAGTGCTTCAGGATGAACAGATTAACTGAATGGATATTTTATGATATGTTAACACTGCTTACCATATGGAGTAGTGCAAAGAAAACTTTGAGAAACATGGCCTCCTACACAAAACAAATTTCTACTACGGCATCCCGCAAGGATGAATTCTCTGGGGAATAGAAAATGTAACAGCATATTCAGGCTTGCTGGTATATTATTCATGCTACTGCCTGACATTATCATTAGCTAATTGGCACAAGACAGAGGACAAAAGTACAGCTGAGGCTAATGGGAATGACATTATTTTTGGTTCTAAATTATTAAGTATTTGACAAACTCTAGCTGATGATGGTACTGGATGAAAGAGGGCTCACCAAAGTCAGTAGGATACATTTTCTGTGATCCATGAATGTCTGTACCAATTTTTGAGCCAATCCATCCAGTGGATGTTGAGATGTTTGACAGGATAAGTGAAAACTCTGCTGACGGGGGATCACCAAAGTAATTAGGGTTCAGCCTGTGGGAAGCATGAGTGTCTGTATAGAATTTGAAGGCAATCCATCCAATAGTTTTTGAGATATTTCAGTCTATACCTAAGTGGTGGACCGACAGACAAAACTCACATCGCCGTCCCCAGAGCCACGCCGCTATAAAATTAGGTTATAATTAAGGCTGTCAATCGTTGAAAATACTGTATGTAATTCAGTTAATCACATGATTAACCATTATTAATCGCAAATTAATTACACATTTTTTATCTGTACAAAATGTACCTTAAAGGGAGATTTGTCAAGTATTTAATACTCTTATCAACATGGGAGTGGGTACATATGCTTGTTTTATGCAAATATATGCATATATTATTACTAGAAATCAATTAACAACACAAAACAATGACAAATATTGTCCAGAAACCCTCAGAGGTACTGTATTTAGCATAAAAACATATGCTCAAATCATAACATGGTAAACTGTAGCCCAACAGGCAACAACAGCTGTTAGTGTGTCAGTCTGCTGACTTGACTATGACTTGCCCCAAACTGCATGTGATGATCATAAAGTGGGCATGTCTGCAAAGGGGAGACTCGTGGGTACCCACAGAACCCATTTCCATACACATATCTGGAGGTCAAAGGTCAAGGGACCACTTTGAAAAGTCAGTTTTTCCTCGCCAAAATTTAGCGTAAGTTTGGAGCGTTATTTAGCCTCCTTCACGATCAGCTTGTATCACATGGTTGGTACCGATGGATTCCTTAGATTTTTCTTTGATAGTTTCATATAATACCAGTATCTTCACTCCAGCTTTTTAGCTGAGCCCGCTACAACCTAAAAATCGCAAGTTGCGTTAACGTGTTATTATCGCGTTAACTCTGACAGCCTTAATATTTCACAGCTCAGTGCTAGATTTCTCCCTCCCTTTATCTCTCAGGTATATATTCCTCATCTCTTCTTTTTCTCATCCCTCCTCCATCTTTTACTTAATCAGACCTACACCGGCATTAATTGATTATTTGTCCAAACAAACAAACACACCAATTAATCTGTATCTGGCCAGGATTGGCGGCCCACAGTTCCATTACATGGCCAGGAGCCCTCTGGTCGAGGAGCACCGAGACCTCGCAGAAATGTAATAATGGTTGAAGATAATACAAAGCCCAGCCATGCCCTGAGAGAGGCACGCTGTTTTTTTTCTGCTGTTATTACCCCCACCTCCACCCCCCCAAAAGAAGACAAAGGTGTCCCCGCAAAGAGCAGAACAGGGTGATGATGATGGAGAGGGTGTACAGAGGCCACAGAAGAGAAATTTGTTAAAAAAGTGATGGAATAATCTTTCTCTTCTTCATCCTCATCTTCCCACTCACAGCTGCCTCCACTGCAGGAACAGAACATGTTGTGCTGAGAAGTGACATTTCAAATTTCATCCTGACTGAAGCGACAGCAGCGAGACGCAGTTAACTTTATGAAGACAACTCTGGAAATGTCTCGGGCTATATTATTATTACTACCATGAAAATGAACTCCAACTTCGTCACCGCCATTCATCACTTTCTACTCGAGCATTCCTTTACATTTCCCCGTCTTCCGCGTTCTTCTTTGCTGTAATCAATCCACCGTGCCCAGGTCTCGTGCTATTCCCTCACCTTATCATCTCCTCTTCCTCCATTACAGTACTTCATCCTCCCCTGCTCTATCATCACCTCCAACTCCTGCCATGACACAAATCACGATTCTGCTCTCACTCCTACTTAACTATTCCTCTTACATTTCGTCCTCCTCATCTCCCGTCGCCGCCGCCATCGACCCCTGGCTGCGTTCCTTGTCTTCATCATCATCCTCATCATCAACCTCATCATCTTCCCCCACAGTCCCCGAGGCGCAGTATTTGTATGTGTTGGATGTACTGTACTCTATAAAAGCTGTATGCTAATGCGGCAGCGAACTGCTGAGCATTACGGCGAGTGGACCAATTTCAGGAGTGCTTGGCCACGTTTTATTACAGCTCATAAGCCCAAGGTCAGCTGCGTAAGATGAAGAGGCAAGAGCGTCCCGTGCAGCACTCGAATCATTTATCACCCAGCTCCGTTCAACTGCGGTCTGCTCTGCCTCTCTTTCCCGTTTCCTCTCTCTCTCTCTCTCTCTTGTTCAGGCACATTCCACATGCTATTCTCCACCTGTACTGTAAATTATCTCTCTCTTTGTATCATCTCCCTGGCTTCTCTCCACATCTCTCTTTATCTTTGTATCTTTCTCTCATGTTTCTGTGTAAAGTTATTTTCCTCCTCAATCATATCCATTTTTTGTATCATCTTCTTCCTCTCTATGCCAAAATCCACTTAGTAATTTAGTGCCTTTACAGTTTGCCCTATCCTGTCAGTTTTTGAATTACTTGTTGACCTCAATGACAATTTTCTTTTATCACAAAATGTATCGCCGAATCATTATACAAAATGGCAACAAGTGCGTTGAAACGCTGCATTACGAAGTTTGAGACAACATGCTATTGTAACTCAGATACACTAAAGGGTTAACCCCTCGGTGCTGAACTGTTAACTGCGGTTGATAAATGAGAAAGCTTAAGTGCCAGTTAAACGAGTTATAAAGCCTAAATAGACTATCACACTTCTTTCTCGACTGTTTACAATTGTGTTGTCACATATAACGCCGAGGGAGTTACAGTAATAGCATGGCGTTTATCTAATCTAGTCTGAGTATTTTGAATGGGTATAATATGTCCAAATGTATTTTTTAGGGCTGTCGATAGATTCAAATATTTAATCGTGATTAGTCGCAAATTAGTCATTTTATATCTGTTCAAAATGTACCCTAAAGAGAATTTGTCAAGTATTTAATACTCTTATCAACATAGGAGTGGGCAAATATGCTTGCTTTATGCAAATGTATGTATATATTTATTATTGGAAATCAATTAACAACACAAAACAATGACAAATATTGTCCAGAAACCCTCACAGGTAATGCATTTAGCATAAAAAATACATTTTACAAGATGTTTCTGAAAACATTTGAGGCGAGAAATAGGCATTACAGTAACAGAATAATGATTCATATTTGATCAGCGCTGCCTAGTTTGACCGTTTGATCGGAGTGATTGACAGCTGCTCAGACACGGCAAGACTCCAGCTCTGCTCTGATTGGTTGTTTTCCTCTGGTCTGTGAAATCATGCAGATGCCATTAAAAGCACCGGAGCACACAGAGGCACGTGATTTATTTTCAGATTACCTGTCACAATATAGTGACCGTTTTATAAAAATAACTTTTTTTAATATTTGCTCCAATTCTACCCACGGCTGTTTTAATATCAGAAAAAATACACAAGTACAGTAAATATCAGACACTTTTCGACTTTTACTCAAGTAATATTTTAACTTTAACTTCTAATGAAGTCATTTTCTAGTTAGATATCTGTCCTCAAGGCTTTCAGGTACGTCATCCACCACTGTTGATAGATGATGTGCCGCTTTATCCAGTTGTTTTATTATCTTAAATCGGACAACACAAACAACGCAGTGAGCAAGTGCTGTCAAATTGCTGTGTGCTGTTTGTTTGTTGATGGATTTTGAGGACAACATGGTTGCAATAAGACGCATAGATTCCCATAAATTCTTCATATAATACAAAGGATGTTCTGGTTAAAGTGCGTTGAATCTTTTCCCATTACAGCCTGTCTGCATTCACACTACACTCTCCCTCCTACTCCCTCTCCTCTTCTGTGATGTATCTATGTAGGGCATACAAACATTTCTCATCTTTTTCCCTCAATTTGTCTGTCTTCCCTCCCCTAATTTACCCCTATTCTTCTTCTCTCTGCCTCTTTCTCCATCTATTTCTCTGTCTCAGTAGGTGGTAGTTAGTGTGATGCAGCTCCTCTGCAGCCACATCACAAGATGAAGCAACACACAGTGTGGTTTTACAGCAGGGAGAGGAGTGTGTGAGTGTGTGTGTGTGAGGGGAAATGTGTTTTTTTGTTGTTGATCACATCACAGGGTCGGTGTGTCCTCAGAAGTGGGAATGGAACAAGAAGATTGTGTCTCTTCACATGTGTGTTGAACAAGGCGTGCGTGAGTTAAGTAAGAAAAAAATCCTGTCTTGTGACCGCTCTAGTGTAAAGAATATGTGATGTACATGTGCGCGGGTGTGCATGTCATTTCATTGGTCTGCCACTTTTCAAAAGTGAAACTGAGAAAGCTTGACGCTGAATGTGCGACAGAGATGGAGAGGGTGAGAGAAACTGAAAGAAAGACGCGAGAAAGAGAGGGAGAAGGTGAGAAAAGGAAAAAGAGAGAGAGAGAGAGAGTGCTGACACGTTGGTTGGCCAGGTGCCCGTTTCTTTTTTCAGGAGGTCGTTTGGAAGCTCATCTGCTAAATGGGCGCTTCGATTCTTCTGCTCCAGCCGTCTCGTAATTATTATTATTGTCACGGCTAAAGCTCAGGGCATAATAGCTTGTAGCCTCCGCTGCTAAATGACTTAACACAGGGTGAGAACATTTCCTGG
>CAKALG010043355.1:0-22264 GCA_916700815.1 Helicolenus hilgendorfi
CACACTAAAACTGGTAATGGAAACACAACCGGCATGGTTTGACTGGGCGCGGCCAAAAGTGCCAATGGAAGGGACCAACAAATTTCATGAAAATTGGACCAGTGGTTTTTCTGTAATCCTGCCGACAAACATACAAACAAACTGAAAACATAAACTCCTTGGTGGAGGTAATACTGAGCTCACGTAGGGTATGTGACACATCAATCTGATTAGAAAGATATTATTTTTCTAAGTGAGCAAATTATGTCAAAAATTAAGAACAAAACTATTGTGTAATTACTGGAAAACCACATTCTTGCTTTGTAAAATATTGTTATTGGCTTTGCACACAAATACAATCTACTACAAATTCCACTATTCCCTTGTGATCCTATTACAGCAGCTCGTGTGTGTGTGTGTGTATGTGTGTGCGTGTGATGGTCCAGGCCTTGGGAATGGATTAGTGATGACACAAGAGAGAAGGCTAATCTTCAAGCCCTAATCCCGCTGGACTGTCTGCTACTCTGGTTTGCCCACTGGACTGACGCTGGCTAACAGCACTGACACCGGCTAACACAGCTGAACAGGCTGGATGAAAGAGACGGAGGCTCGGTGAGGTGGGAGGGCGAGGGAAAGTGAGAACACAAGTGTGAATAAAAAAAAAAAAATAACAGAGGATGAGGACAGAGAGGGAAAGAATGAGCGGAGAGGAAAAGCCATCAGCATTCCTCTGACCTACCGCAGCTGTTGAGGAAGTCTGTGAGCATCTTCCATGACCAAATGCCAACTTAGTCCCTGGGCTACTGTTAATGAGCAGGGATTCATAGGTAATATCAGAGATTAATGATTTAGTGTCAGGTTACAACACCCTTAGGGCCAGACATCGGGCGCTGTGGGTGTGTATGAGTAAGTGAGTCAATGACAGAAAGAAACAGATCGAAAGAAAGAGGGTGACAGAGAGAAGAATAATGAGTTTTGGCAAAGCAATTTAGGGAGGATTCTGGTTTATTACAATTTACGGATGTCTTATTTTTGTAGCTTTGGAAATCCTTCCTGCTGGTAACAACAGTGCTCACTTGATCATACAGGTAGGGCTGGGCTATAATTCAATATGATAATTTATCGTCTTTCAACGGGGTCATATCGGGATATCATGATACACAGTTACGTTGTCTAAATTGATGACAACAAGCACATATTAACTCAAATTTCTCAGAAAATCTGAACTGATAAGAATTCTGCGTATGGGAACACCCCAGTGTAGTTAAATCAAACTATCAAAATCAATTGTCTTAATCTGATTACCGTGTATTTGTGCTCATACATGTAAACAGTCATTGTATAGCTGGAAATATTTATTCATTTTTTTCTCAATTTCACTTGTTTGTTTTGCACTAAACGTCTTAATTAAATGTAGTTTAAGTATTTAATTCACACAGGCATATACAAAGATGGGCTTTACCATGTGGTTATTTCATATGAACTATTTATTTAATGTTTTATCAGAAAAAATGCGACATTGTGATCTATATCGTTAGTGAGATATGAAATGACGTATTTTGCGATAGAAGATTTTGGCCATATGGCCCGGCCCTACATACAGGTTGGAAACAAACCCCCAGGTTAACCAAACTTTTGGAAAAGAAAACAAAAGTGAATGTTACGATTAGAACCAAACCATCTGTTGTGAGCATCCATTACAGTTTACGCACGTCCCTGGATCAACTTTGACCTACTGAACAGCTTGCTGTAGTTGTGCACACACATAGTTTTACTGTGCAGTAAAGGATTATTACCGACATCTCAGGTGTACTCACTTTTAGTCATACCTCCAGATAAAGTAGTTTTGGATAATCTAGCTAAACTGTTCGCTTGTTTACGACCTGTCTGATAGTAACACAGCTTTTGTATTTGACTCTGTTGAACTCATCTAACATTCCAGCATTGTCTACATACTCCCAGATTTCAGAAATTAAGCACCTTAAACATCCATGGGTGCCTTGCTCCTTCACAAAAACACAATTTCGGTCCGTCGGTGAACGTCCGTTCGGCCTTGTTTTTGTTGGTTCTAGTCTGCCTGTCTTAGAGGCTATTTGGCTGATTCAGCATGTTGAATGCGGTGAGAGAAATCGCTCTGATTGGCTGTTCAGCTTAAGCGGAAAATCAGTGCACGAGAAGAGAAACGGAAGTGAGACAAGCAAGCCAACGAGTAAAGTCAAGAGAAATAACACAGAAAGCTCTTCTCATTACTCATCTTAATCTCATCTGATCATTCCAATAAACGGATATTTTTGACAACGACATGGCCATCTGGGATGAAGCTGAGTGGTGAGTGAGTACGTATGTATCATAATCTTCCGGTTTCTTTCAGACTACCGCTACCTGCTGGTATGGAGAGTCATATCCTCTCATGCTGTGTGTCCGAGTGCAACTTTTTGGCCAAGACAAAGGCTACATGAGGCGACGCAGCAGTCAACCTTCCACGCCGCTAGTTCTTTGTCAGATTGGCGTGTCTGGGCTGAAACACTGGTGGGTGTATGCTGTTTTAGAGGATAGTAGGAAAACAATTCAAACAAAAAAAAAGTTCAAAGTCAAAGCTGAGTTGGACTTCACTCTTTAAACTAATCTCTCTCATTCTGTCACATTTTCTAAGACACACACATGCACACACACACACACCGAGCTCCCCGACAGATTCAGATAATTGCACATCTTTGCAGAATCACAAGTCCACCGTGAAACAGAATACATTGTGTCCAAGACAAAGGGTCCCCGGAGAGAGGAAACAGAGTCTGAATGGCTGTCTTTGTGCAAGGAGAAAGCAGACAGCTCCAATCTCTGTAAAGACCCATCTCAATAAACACCTCCACAGGCACCCATCTAAGCATCACACAGCCTTCTGATTGGCTCTTTCTGAGTGTAATCACAAGCGTGGAAGTTCCTAGAATAGATGGTCAGAGAATGAAAAGGTAGAGAGGGAGAGCTGTGGAAGTGATTGGTGGGTGAGAAAAGTAAGAACGAAGGGAAAGAAAGTGGCGGCAGTGAAAAGAGGAAGGTTGCGGTAATGTGTATAGAAGAGGAGGAGCGTACAGTGGATGAGGAGATCATTCGCCGGCACAAAGAGATGAATGGAGGTATGTGGCGAAATGATCGAAGGAAAGAGTGATGGAGAGATCAAGAAGGTGATGAATGAGTGTTTCCAAGGTTTACTCTAGTTAGAAGTGCAGCTTTAATTCTTTTAGGAGAAGTGGGAATGTACACACATGCACACACACACACACACACACACACACACACATGGGTAAAGAGGTGGAGCGGGGGCATGTAGTGCACAGTTTTAATCCTGTACACCAAATAGAGCAGTGGGTATTTCATTAAAGGTCTGTTTCAGGGTGGCCAGACCTGAGAGAAATCCATATTTCATTACTTGTCATCCATCTCTGTCTCTCTTGTGTGTGTGTGTGGTTTATGTGCACAATGTCTTCATGTGTGTATCTCCATTCAAAGTACATAAGGCCATTCACGCTCACATTCTGAGTCCGTCTGTCACTCTGCCCCTTTTCTCAGCGTGCGTCGTGCTCCCCGCCGCCTCGCACAAACAGACCACCCAACGTTCGGCAAGTGATGGCTTTAATAATACTCACATAAACTACATTGACGTAGTCGTCATCGGACAGAGTCTCCAGCATCTCGCTGACGGAGGTCCGGATCAGTTTGAGAGTCAAGCCAGACACACTTCCGCTTCTGCAACAACAACAACAACAACAAAAAAATATCTGACAGCTTCTCACTGCAATCTGTCTGCTCAGTTTTTTGTGCTGCGAGATTTTGGCTCAATGCAATTAGAAATGCATCTGCCTTGGGAAATGCAATACATTATGCAGCAAATCTAGGAAGGCATGTATCATAATCAGGGGAAATCATGACTGATGTGAAGGAGGTTATGGATCAATGAGGTTATAAAGTAACTCACGCATCCACAAGGATTAGCATATCTTTGGGTGAGGCAGCTCCTTGGATGTACCTAGATGGACATTAATGAATGAAAGACAAGCTGGTCTGAGACACACACACACTGAGTAGTTCAAAACCGTCATTTACGTCCACTAAAAGTGCTAGTTTTTGCCATGACAGGCTCTGGACTAATTAGTATTTAGTAGTAGTAATTAGTACTAGTCAGTTAGACACAAAAACATGAGAAAATAGGGGTTGAAAAATACAGAAGTTACCCTTTAACAAGAGTAATTTTCAGATATCGATACATATTATATATACATAATGACATAACATATTACATCACAAAAACCTCTCAACACAAGTCTACTTACTAACTTTTTCAGAGCTTTAAACTATATTTTACAATTTACTTGGATTCATTAATTAAACAACAGAATTTTGTAAAGCAATATGATTATATAGTCACAAGGCAATTCCAAAGTAAGTTGATAAATAATATTTAATTATCACCCAGTCCTTCATACACTTATAATACCTAAAAGACATATTTATTTATAAACACCTACAACCAAACAAGAAACTACATAAAAGTAAATAATCACATGTATATGTGGACATATAACATTTGAAATTTTAGGCTTGAATTCTGACAAATATTGAATAAATGTTTTCTTACCATGGCCTCCTGCGGACGTCATACAGGTCAATTTTACTGGGGGTCTTGCGAGCATCCATCCAGGGAGAAGCTTTCAGAGGAGATTAGATTTGTGTTGATTACAACTCTTTCATAATTAAAAGGGAATAAATAAAAAAATCTAATTTCTGACACCTCTGTCGCGTTGATCTGCAAGTGTTGATCTGCAAATATCTGGCAATACGCAGTGTCATATTCAGCTCAGCAGTGTCTAATAGCTGTCAGTCATTTCGGGAGGATATAAAAAGAGATTACATTTGTGCCATAATGGCAGTTGGCTTGTTGGATGTCTTTACACCATCTGCATTATGACATGTTTTATGCTCGTGACCATTTCTCACGAAGAGGTAAACAGCAGGGAAATGAGATAAAATATTCATCTGAGATGCAAAGCGCAGAGCACTGGATTCACTTGCTTTGACAATAATCAGCTGCTTTCTGTCTGTATGCTATTAGTGTGGAGCACTGTGAAAACAAGCCAGTATGAGAGTGTGACTGCCTATCATGCATGCTAAGAGGTAAAAAAAAAAAAAAGAAAAAAGGAACAAAGCGGAATAAATTTGGGGCCAATGAAAATTCATGAATATTAGACATAAACTTTTCCCATAAAGCTACATAGTGTCTATGATGACAGGGAATCTCATGAATAGAAATAGCTTGGCAGAGAAAACGCTCACGATAGCGAGCAACACTAGACTAATGCAGTTAAAGATAGTATGACTCCATCTATGGCACCCACCACATATAAAAATCAATGTAAGTTGAGCAATGGAGATTATTTATTGAGCTTATTTGCTCAGTGATGTGTGAACAAAGCAAACTCATGAATATATTCCCTGGCTGTTTGTAGTTATGATTAAAAGCCACATGCCACATCTTACTGTAGGTCAACCAAATAATAATCGGCTGATGAGTGCACCTCTGATTTGATATGGAAGGAAACGCAGACGGCGTCTGTGTCATATGAACAGATACATAAAACAATTTAGGAGGCCAAAAAAGCCACCAGGGTTTTTCCCTTTATGTCAAATGTCAGGCAAATACAAAGGCTGTTTTTTGGATGTTGTTTTTCTTACCTGGGTAGTAGCGAGCCAGGCCCGTAGCGCTACCATACACCTGCCAGAGAAGGGTCGGGTCATCCTCTCTGTTTTTTCTAAACACCTCCTCCAACGCCTCCGACCAGTTCAGTTCATTCAGCACAATGGTGGCTAGAAATCAACACACATACACAAATTTCAAAAGACAACGTATACCTAGAAAGGCGAACATACTGGCACAAAAATATACATTGTCTGTGTGTGTCATAGAAATAGGTGTAGAACGGGCATCCCCAATTAAATCAACGTCGTAGAATGGTCAGAGCGGCGGTCCATTGCGACCGTTGTACCGTACAAACTAATCCGATTTACGGCAAGTCACAGACTCACTGAGATGAGATTTCGTAGTAACGGCTTAAACGAGCAGTGCTGTCATAAGTCATGTTACGAAGCATAGAGAGCCACAGAAAAAGAGTCAAATTTAACAACCTAATGCTTCATCCACACGCTTTTGTCACAGTGGAGGACACCACATTGCTGTCGCCAGATGATTGACAACTTTGTTCGGCTCATTTTATGTAACCAGTGTAGCATTAACGCATGGTGGAATAAGCGAGCTAACAAGCAGACAGCTGGCTAGTTGGCTAGCTTGCTAATTCTGCCATGCTTTAATGCTACACTGGTAAGAGAAAATGAGCCCCCCAGTGGCCAGTGACATAAATATCGACGGTGCAACCGGTGCGGCACACCGGGGCCCAGAAATCACCTTCCTACACCGTGTTCACACTGAATCCGTTACATGCACTTCTGTAACATCATGTAAACAAACCACGTACTACCTATCAGCTGTCCGCTCAACATCCAACTGGAACTTCTAATGGGTGAGTACTGGTTTCTTTTTGTTATTATGGAGTCAGATCAGGGATTTAAATCTATAGCACTGTAATTGTTATATCTCACATGCTGAACAATGCACACCTACTGAAATCTGTGTATGTGAGATCAATGGGCGGCTGAATCCAGAGCAGAATGTTAAATTAGCGTTGATAAATTTGGCACTTTGGCTGCTGTCTGCAGTGCTGATCTAAGGCCGGTGTGTAGTATGGGAGTTGCATGGTGTGCGCTTGCGTTTGGAGTCTGGGTCGAACGGTCCCTCCGCCTCATTCCCCATCGCTCTGGAGAATGAAAAGCTGCCTAACTAACTAACAAGCCATCATCTCTGGAGCTGCGTCCGCTCTCTTGCAGACGAGCTGCCACCACACTTTACGCCCTCCCCCCCTGACGTGTGTTCTGTTGCAACCATAACAACTAACAACAATCGCCATTTTCTTTTGTACTAGTCAAATGAGCACAGAAAACAGTTCAATGCCAGTTCGACTACTTCTAATATATATCTATGGTGTGTGTACTCTGTGATAACGATCAAAGGACATAGCGGTGCACTGTGTAGGTGAGCAGGCCATTGTAGACTGTGCAAGACATGTGGACATCCCAGATTAACACATTCATTAAGATGCACACAGACACAGGTCTGCCCACTCACCCAGCGGGACGCAGGAGCAAATATTAGGCCAACACACCCGGCCATGCCGGTATTTAGTAACAGATACTGAGGAGATGTTTTCTGGCTCGTAATGGGTTTGAAGTGAACTTTGCTTAATTTTATTTGAAACACTCAATAACCTGCGTGTGTGGCATTGCATATGTGTGTTTGTATGTGTGCATGCGTGTGATTGATAGTGTGTGTTGTGAGAGGCAACAGGCATTATGGATGTAATGACACAGCAGCCAGACAGCTCAGAGCCACATAACACTCACTATGATGGATGGAGACACAACACATGCTGCCCCAACTCTATCTTTGCTCTGTCTCTTTACTGCTCTTCTTTTTTCATTCCTGCCTTCTTTTCTCTTTCTTTATACTAATGTAGTATTGTATATATGCTTTTATGTGACTCTATACGTGTATGTGTGTGTGTGCGCGTGTGTGTCTGAGATAGATTGGCATCCTGTATTGAGCGTGACGTGGCTCATTGATGTGCAAAGCAAACACTGTTCATTTGCATGCATGCCTCTGGAGGGGAGAGTTAATGAAGCCTCGGTTGCCAGGAGAGCATGTTTTTTTATTATAGAAAGACGGAGAGCATGTGGTGTGTGTGTGCTCAGTAATGTATTTCCCTCATTAAGGGTAGAATTTTAAAGGGAAAAGGGAGAGAAAACAACACCACAGCCCTTGTTAGATAATGAGAAAATTACAAACTGTGTGTGTGATTTTTTGAGTGAAGACAGATGAAGACAGACACGTAGGTAGATAGCTATCTACACACAGGTCAGTTAATAGCTATTTAAATAGCTGGATAGTTACATACACACAGAAGATATACACATACATTCATACTCACTCTACACAAACAAACCGAAACACAGTGCAAAGCAAGCAAACCAAAAACATCTAACCCAGTGGTAATATGTTGCTTTTTATTGTTTCCCATTGGTTTGGAGTAGACTTATAGTCATAATATTTAATAAGCTAAACTCCACTGCTGCTTCATAAGGGATACAGTATCCTCTAGTCGCCCATATTGCCACTGACACTAATGAATTCCCTGGCTGCACTTGGCATGGCTTTGATGCCACACTGAATCTACACTCTATGATGACTTCATCTCTGTGGGATATCACGGGTGCAATATAATTCACCAACACAACATGGATTCGTTTATTTTGAGCATTAAAGAGCACATTATTGTTCACTGCTTTGAATAAGGTAGTCCATCCCCCATACATTCATTATATGCTTATGTCTAGAAAAGGTAGCTAACTCTAAAGAAAAACTCACTCTGATATAGTGACGTTATTCATCCAATAGTGACAGTGTGTCAGTTACTAGAACTTTCAAAATACCATATTTAGAAATAGTTTGACATTTTGGGAAATATCTGTATTCACTTTTAGTGGAGAGTTAGATGAAAAGCTCAATACCACTCTTATGTCTATACACTATAATCAGAGACAGCGACCGCTAGCTTAGCTTAGCACAAACACTGGAAACAGGGGGAAACAGATAGCCTGGCTTTATCCAAATGTAAACACTTGACAGAACCTCTTTAGTTCACAATAAATACGTTGTTATCACGTTTGTTTAATGTGTCCAGACACTGAAGTGTAAGCTGACTGTGATGGTGGAGGAGTGGAGCCTGGGCAGGGTGATGTTGCAGGCAAGGCAGTAGTAGAAGAACGTAGAACTGGGCCAGAGCCTGGAGGTGAAGGGCTGGTAATAATGGGGGATGCTGCTTATAAAGTCATACTGTATTGGCTTGAATAAAATAAAATAACATATTCTCTGTGAATCTGAGAAACGGAGAGTCTTCTTGGATTACAGGACTAAACAAATGTCATTATGCATTCAATACTCTTTCTGCAGGACTGTGCTGCTTACCGGCTGCTAACAGCTAATGTTAACTAGCTCTCGTCCTGCCGATTTCAACATGGGAGGTGCCATTGATTTACATTATGATGAGGCTCTATTCAGTAGAAATGAGTATTAGGCGAAGGTAAACTCTAACATTATCATGATGTGTTCAAATGTAATCTTGTAAAATCTAGTTTTTGGCGAGAAACATGAATCAAGACCAACAGCGCCCCGTCATCACAGGGATGATAGAAAATGGGCTTGGATATAGTAAACTTGCTATTGACACGTCCAGAGGAAGCATCCTATTTTTTCAACAAATCTGTGTTGAAATCGGCAGAGGTTAGTTAGTTTTAGCGGTTAGCTCCGTGCAGGACTGTGCTGCTTACCGGCTGCTAACAGCTAATGTTAACTAGCTCTCGTCCTGCCGATTTCAACATGGGAGCTGCCATTGATTTACATTATGATGTGGATCTATTCAGTAAAAATGAGTATAAGGAAAAGGTAAACTCTAACATTATCATGATGTGTTCAAATGTAATCTTGTAAAACGTAGTTTTTGGCGAGAAACATGAATAAATCCAGCTGTTTGAAGGAGATGTTTACACAACAATATAAAATAGATAATAGAGAGAGAATTATGACCCGTTTAACTTCCTAACAAAAAACAGTTACAAACAGTAATATAGAAGTGCATGTTGAAGTCAAGGGATTTGTTGTTTTACTTTTGTTTTTTTACCGTGGCATCGAATATCGTGACATTCCTAGTAATATATACTGTACTCTTCAAAATGTTTTTCGGTCATATTGTATACGTACATTTTCAGCTTCTTTTTCTAAAAGCAACACCCCTGAATTCAACCATTTCCTTTTCTTCTCTGTCACACGTGTGACCACGTCCTGCACCGGACCAACAGATGTGGCTTTTGTGATCTGTCATCTGAACGTCTGCTTCCTATCCTACACTCGTCTCACACAAGTGACATGCCGCTGCCTATAGAAGGTGATTTCATAAACTTGCCTCCCACTTTACCCAGAAAATCCAATTTTCTCCAGCTGAGCAAAGGCTATTCCTGGAACATTTATAGGGTGGAGATCAAATTGGAGAGTTGGAATCGCAATAACGTATGAATCCTCTATCTCTTTTTTTTTCTCCAGGCATACAAAATACATACTTCTGCATGAGTGCCAATATCTGACACAGTATATGAGCGTGTGCACGCTCAAAGACACACATGTGGGGACTCTTCTTTGAATACATTCATTTCCTATCGCATTTTCATCAGCACTATGTGCCCAATCTTAACCCTTTGGCTTACTCCAACTCTAGCCTAACCCTAATACCTTGTCTCAACCTCAAAATAAACTTGTGGGGACTGGCTTTTCAGTCCCCACAACAAAGACTGTTCCCCACTATGTAAGTGTGCTGCCAGCTCTGGGTCCCTGCACACACATATAGTTTCTTTTATCTCACTAAGATCAGACTTCAGTCCTGGATAGGTCCCAAAAGCTCAGTGTATCTATGCATACTCATTACAGGCTACCAATAAACAGCATCCTTGAGAGAAAATCAGTGTGAGGAGTCAGGGCACCCGGCCAAGATTATGGCCAGAGAAGTGTCTCCGCGGGGAAAAAATGACAAAGTCATATCGAGTTCAAAAGCATGCTAATAAACCAGGCTTGCACTTTTACAGATACCAGACACTGACAACAGTGTGAGCCCATCCCTATCCCTCCTGTCTGCCCCTGTGTTTGGGGTCAGCAGAAAGGTGAAGTGAGTAACCTTGGGGCCAGACGGTTCCCCAGCAGGCTGAGGGCCATGCTGAGGAAGTCACTCTGTTCTGCTGTCCCTCCAAGTCTCTGCTGACGCACCACATCCCACTGTACACTAATTACTGAATATCTAAACACATACACACAGACACACAGATACTCAGTCTCGCACAGCCACAAGCCAAGTCGCAACAGTGCAGTCTGGTGGTCAGAGCAACTCTCCTGTAACTGGACTCATTGCGGACCATGTGTCCTGGTATCCTTGAGCATGGCACCGAACGCTTAATTGCTCATTGTAAGTCACACGATGATAAGAGCTCCACCCAAGTCCTTAAAATGTAAAAATAGAAGGAAAGAAAGCTATTCAAATATAATACATAATTCAAACCACAGTTAAGATATTCAACAGACCATTCTTAAGTCATTGACATTCAACTTGAGCTGTGCTAATGTCACAGGGACTCTAGAGAATCAAATTACTCTGAAACACTCAAGGTAAATGTCACCGCATGATGATGAAATGATCAGAAATGTACTTTTTTAACAAACAGGGCAAATGCGCTCTGTAACAGATGCACCTAGGTTTCATTATAATTGCTTTACAATTGACATGAACTACGATGCCAGACAGTTCAAACGCAACTGTCAACATGAATCATAAAGATAACAAACAGACACCGGCCCAGATTTTATAACAGTAAGTGAAATGATGACGGTGTAAAATGCTAAATGGAGCAAACACGTCGATTTATTTCAGCATTAAACGCCCAATATGAAAATTCTGCCGCTAAGAGACTCTAAATCAAAACAATAACAAAAGGAGTAGGTTGATGACGTTGTGAAGTAGCGTGGGATCAGAGGAGTTGGCGTCTCCACCATTGCCAATGAAAATCTATCTGACTTAGGCAGAATCATGTTCACGGACGAGGTAATGTATAAAAGTTGTATTCATGTTACATTTAGTCACATGTTTTCACAATATGTCATTTCATTCTAACGAAATAGCAGCAAGTAACATAACGTTAATTAGCTAACTTACCATTAGATTTCATTGTGAGTTAGCCTAGCGCTGTGAACCGTAGTCAAAACAATCATACTAAAAATAACTTTATGAGCGTGTTGAAAGTTGTTGTAACGTTAAACGCCGATGAATAATCGTGCTCCATCACGAGTGTCCAAAAAATACTATTGTAAACAATAGGGCGGCTAGCTGCATAGCTAGATTGTCGACCTTCCTCGCTCTCTGACGTATCATCCGGTGTTTCCCGTAACATACCTTTAATATTACCATTTCATACTCACAACAAGGGATGTAGTGTAGAGAAAACATTGAGCCGCCCTGTCTGATTTCACAGTATAAAGTATAAGCAGTAAGTATAACTAAGTATAAAAAAAATACTTTTAATAATTAGAATACTGTGAAGAAAGACACGTTTCTAAATTAAACCTTCCACTCTGGGACGATGTAGAAAACCTACAGGATTATGTATGAATTATAAAGTATATTACGGGCATTGACTGGATGGAATTCATAACCTTCGGACACATGAACAGGTTGAATCAAAAGACTCATTATCAAAACCTTGATAGGTTTGCTCAGAGAAAGGCCAGAAAGCACATATTCATTTTATAGAGGACCGTCTATTCATTTACATCCCAAGGACACACGGCTTAGAGTACAGGAGAAGATCCCATTATGCTCTATCACTTTTTTTTTTTAAAACCATCATTTAACCATGGGCAAATTTGCCACAGGCACAATCTGTAAACAACATTTCATAATGGGTTGGTGTGTCACTTGTATCCATGGTTACCTTGTGTGTGTGTGTGTGTGTGTGTGTGTGTGTGTGTGTGTGTGTGTGTGTGTGTGTGTGTGTGTGTGTGTGTGTGTGTACTCACAGCCATCATAGATGTCAGTGGGGATGTGGACAGCCGTGTGGTTGTGATCAGTCAAACGTTTAAATGACAGGTCCTCTTTAAAGTCTGGTCGAATCCTGTATTTTCTTCCTTCTGTCTCATTCGCATCCAGCTGAGGGGTGGGGCGTGGGGGGGGGAATCAAGATGCAGACAGTAATGCTGACCGTAGGTTTAAGATATCATACAAAGCCTCTTTATTCTATTTGCTGAAGCATCATTGCATGAGAGAAACAGTCCGTGGGTTTGTTTAAAAGCACAGGACTGATTGTCATCAACTCCTGTCTGAGGCGATAATGTCATCGCTGCACTTTTTCACACCCTCCCAGCTTGTTTAAGAATATATAGCATCATCGACTGTATTCGTAATATCTCCCTTTTCCGCCTTCTTATCATCTTCGCTTGGGAGCAGTAGCAGGAGACAGCCAGATTGTCTATGCCCCCATGTGGAGATTTATAACTCCTAGTGTGCATTCACCAATTTACATCAATGAGAGCAGTACAGACAGGGAGATATATGAAGAAAAGCATGATGAGATATGGAGGAAAGAATGCAGCGTAGAGAGGGAGCGAGGTGGAGGGAGAGAGAAAAAGCAAGAGGGGGGGAGGGAGAGAGAGTGCGAACAGTTGCTTCCTAATAAAGCAACAGTGTAGCCAGCTCATACATCTCATCTGTCAATTAGAGGAGAAACATGGCAGAAACCTCTTCACCTGAGAGAGGGTGGGAGGAGGGATGATGGAGAGGAAGCTACATGGGAAGAAAAGCTTGGAGAAGAGGCAAAAGAGGGAGGGAATGCAGTAAAAGGCTCAGGCAATGATAGAAAGTGAGAATGAAAAAATAAGATATGAATGTGGTGAATAGGCGAAGGAAAATGGAGGAGAGGAGGGAAGATGAGGAGGTGAAAGGGAGGACGAGAGAGAGCGAGAGCGAGAGAGAGAGAGAGATAGAGAGAGAGGGTGCTGTGTAGCCAAACCATATTACTGGCCCATGTCTGAGTGTGACCTCGGTGTTTGCAGGGGCTAAAATGGAAGGAAAGCAAATAGGCGGAAGGAAGGAAAAAAAAAAAAAAGCACACTCACATTGTCCTTTGCGTTGTAGTAGGAGATTTCATCACCCTGTAAACAAGTCACACAGAGGCACAAACATCACTTTGCGTCTGCTTTAGGGTGTCGCGCAAAGAAGCATAACATTTATGCAATCATAAAATGATTAATCCATTTCTAACCAGTTATTTATTTTGTTGTCAGGCAACTCCATTAGTAAATTATCCAGTTTTATGTTAATGAAGACACTAGTCTGCGCTACCAATCAAATGAATATTGTAAGAGTTGGGCTGAGTGTGCAGAGTGCTCCCCTTTTTACATCTGTGTCTGCGTGCCTACAGCCATTTGCAATGCTCCAGGGGAGCATTTTCCTGCCATTGAGGAAGCAATCTGGTAATTCACAGTTTACAAACATCTATAACTGTCTCTGTGAACACCGCTTTAGTCTGCGTTATAAGTGCGTGCCACTGTGGTTCTTAAAAAGCAGAGTATCTGTCATCTGAAATGAGGGGCATAATGTGTCATAACACAGTGTATAATATGCAATAAAGCAATTTAGTAATGGAGCTGTAATCACTGCTAACGACACACAGACGGAAACAGATTAAACCTATTCAGACAATGAAAGGAATTTATGGCCAGTAAATCCAGACCGTTGTTTGTCTGTGCGTCTCTGTGTTTTACCCACATACAGTATAGAATACACACACACATAAAACATACACATATGTAATACATAAACCTTTGCACACATTGCTGTCAGTGTGTATCTGTATTTTTGTGTCCCTCCGTTACCTCAAACTCGTCTTGCCACACATGCTGCATCTGGAAGTTCTCAGCAGTTGTGGCCAGTTTCTGGGGAGTGAAATATGACAGGGATTTAGATTGGAAACTGCACAAGGTATGCCTCTTTCACAGCGTCGGTCTAATTATAGAAAAACCTGAGCAAAAGAGAGAGAGCGTTCAAAAGCACGATGGAGACCATCCCGGAGACAGAGGAGTGATTATGATCTCACTCGCGGAGCTCAAACCACAGGGCTATCACGGTCTTACAGCACTGTCCGCTAAAGGCCACACCACAGAGTGTCGTATACTGGCGGAATGAAAAGGTTGTACTGAAAGAGAGGCGTGTGATTGTGTGTGTATGTGTGTGAGTGTGCGAGAGAGAGAGAAATGAAGAGAAAGGAGGGGGTCAGCGGTGTAAGAAACGGCAGATCACTGAATAAAGTCAAGTGCAAATGGCTTACCAACTGAGAGGCTGCCAATCAAATTGGATACTACTAAATAACAGGGGGATATAAATGTAATTAACCTCAGCATTGCTCTACACATCTCTCCAGCATGCACACACACTCACCCTGAGAAGCGATAGATGAAGAAGAATAGCGGTAAGAGTAGTTCATTTATCATGCTAGAACAATTCTTAAACAGTACGAGCAATAAAACGGGCAAGCACAAACTAAACAGCACATATTTATCACTCTGGGAACAAATGACTGCCTTAAGTGCTCTGTAGACATGCAGGGTAGTATTTATTCATAACCGAAGCATCATGAGTTTGGAATTGCACTTAAAACTGTGCAAGGATACTGTGATATTGAGACATATTTAGACACTGCTTTCCAATTGCCCAATACATTCAACAGCACTTTAACTGGCTTTCTTTAGGATCTTGCGCCGTTTGATTCCATCTTCATTCTTGCCTTTGTAGGGAAATGAGGGTAAAAACGAGAACAACACTTACAACAAAACGATGACACAGAAAAGAGGGGAGTCAGACAGATCTGATTTCTACATTTCACAGTTGATGTGTGAAGTCATTTAACTGTTATTGCATGCATTTTTAAAGATTTTTTGAAATCTCAGTACTAATGCCTAGTGCATTGACATGCACTGCAAAAACGCCCTTTCAAAATAAAAGTGAACATTTTAGACATGAGCTTTGTTTTGCTTGAAACGAGCAAATTTGGCAGCCATTGCATTAAGTGATTTTCACTTAATACGATTTCTTAAAATAGGTACAGTGTATAGGATTTGGTGGCATCTAGTGGCGTGGTTGCACATTGCAACTAATTCAGAAACCTTGGCCCTTTAAAAGTGGCCGAGTACAAAACTGTCGTAACGCTGTTTGCCTCACTCAGAGGCCATCCTTACCGTAATAACACTACTATATGAGCAACGGAAGTCAGATGCCGGCTGGTGGTACCACGTTACCGCAGTTTATGTCCAACAGACCGTGTGTGTGTTTGTGCTACGTTAGCAGCTGTAGCGTTGCTGGTGGCTTCGTGTTCGCCGTTGTCACACACATACGGTATGTCACCCCGGCGTAATGTTAGCGAGTGTCCGACAGACCGTGTGCAGTGAGTGTGAGGTTGTCGGTGGCGTTATAGCTGTGAACGTAGCAGTAACAGCGAGTTCATTTGTCGGTGAATAAATCCTACAACCCCTCAGCTCATGACCCGAGCCAACTTCCTGTGTCTTGTAACTCCTGCTTAGACTCTCATAAGGTGGGCTGTTAAGGTGCACCAGCTTTTCTCCTTTAGGTGACAAGCCGCTCCTCTGAGTTTTCGCAGCTTTTTAATTAATTTTTAATATTTCTTTTAACCGTTTAACCGATAGCGTTAATCGGTTAAAATTCGTAATGTCGGTTAACGGTTAAACAGTGAATTATTAACATCCCTAGTATACAGTGCAGCAAGGAGAGAAACAAACAGAAACTGAGACTATTGCACCAAGAGTTTGTATGTTTACCCTGGCAGGTCCAGACAGATCAAAGCTTAGTCTGGCCCTGAACTGCCCTCCGACTGTACAAGGTAATGACAACCCTGTGGAGGAAAGCAGAGTGGGGATTTCTTGTACAACTTCCCTTACTTCCAAGGTGAATGGAGAAGGGAAAAAGTCTGAAGAGGTTGTTTGTAATGTGTTCCATTATGACCCTGATGAAGGTCAAAAGCCAAAATGCATTGGTCTTACAATAAAGTTGTTCTATATGCTGCAAGAGTTTTGTATATACTACGATTGTTGCTTGAGTTTTGACCTCTTCAACCTTGTGGAGGAAAGCATTGCCCTTAAATAAACCCACCTGTCTGACACACTGCCTCTCTTAACAGCAAGCCTCCGAGACACTCCACTCAGGGATGTGTTCTTAATTAATCAACGCAATTAGAATTGATGACGGTAAACTGTATTTATAGCTGAGTCTCCATCTGACACCCATCTGTTGGACTGTGCAAGTAAGAAAGTATACCAAAGGCCATGTCGGTTCTGTGCATGAGCAATAGTTGGATGAGATGCTTATAGTATATGTCATACTGTGCTTTTACTGGAGTGTGGGTATGAATGTGTATATGTGCGTGTCTACGGCCATGTGTCTGCTGTCGGCTATGATTCCATTCTTGATCAACAGTCCCATCCCTTTGGCCTCCAGTCCCGGGCTCTGTTCCAGACCTGTCTCCACCTCCTCTGCACTGGCTGTCAGCAGCTAAATATACACCCCATTCCAGCCATACACACACACACACACACACACACGCACATACACACGCACTAACACAAAATAGTGAAGTTATTACGCACCATGTTCACCATGTGCAAAATACCAATTTCCGTCACTGCATCAAGTACTAAAATCGTATGTTCTTTATTTATAAATATGTCCATCAAATGCTGGACGATGACACTTGGTTTCACCAGACATTGATCAGGCGATGCGGCGATTCTCCACAGGGTTGTGCGGTGGTCTGCGCGAGTCACTTTAATGGCCCACTGATTGCGACGATTAACTTTATCATAACAACTTTTGTACCCTCATGGCTAGGTTGTACAGCTCTGAATCGCCGGTTACGTGACTGACCACTGCAGCATGATGTCGGGTTGTATTCCTCCAAAAGTTGATTCTGTTTCTACTTTTCTGCCCCAGGCCGTTGCATTTTTTTCGGAGTCCCCTGTCGCCGCCGCAGCAGCCCAAACGCACTACCCTCATTCAAAATTAATGGAAAAACTTGCGTTATTGTTGCACCGCCTGATCTTGTGTGAATGCAGATTTACATCTGAATTAATAGCTCTAATTAAAGTAGAGCCATTTTTATGAGTACCGTAAATTCCGGACTATAAGCCGCTACTTTTTTCCCGCGCTTTGAACCCTGCGGCTTATACAATGATGCCGCTAATCTATAGAGTTTTACTGGCTAACGGCCCAGCTAAAAAGCACTGCTCGTTTTGGACAGCACAAATTCACCTCGAGACGAAAGTGACACTGAGAGCGACAACGACAGAGAGACTGAGAAAGTGTGTGATGAAGTCATTCTGAGGCTGTTCAACTCCGACACTGAAGAAGACGACTTCAATGGTTTCAGTGCGCAGGAGGAAAATGAACATAGCGATCAGTTACTTTTCTGGTAGGCTAACGGGCTACGGCTAGTAGGCTGGTTATTTTTCAAACCAGCAGTGTTATTGCCATGTTACGTTACTGTCGTTTTACTGCCGTGATACTGCTGTGTAACTGCCGTGTTACAGGCATTGTTCAGAAAACAAGCATTTCGTTAATTAAAAATTTTTAAAAAAACTTTATTTGTACCATCTTTCCGTGTAAACATCTCATGTTACAACGTGGACACCTGCGGCTTATAGACAAGTGCGGCTTATATATGTACAATTTTTTTTTCTTTTTAAATTTAGTTGGTGCGGCTTATATTCAGGTGCGCTTAATAGTCCGGAATTTACGGTATATCAGCCTTTAAAAATGTACTATTGGTCGACCTCTACAATAATATCTAACGAATGACTCATCGTCCATATAATGCATTATGGTGTAACTGAAAGCAGTGGATGAAAGAGAATGCAGCCAGTCATCACACAGCCAACGAGGGAATCTCAAAGAAAGGTCACTCAGTTTGTACACTGTCGTGATTCTCTGCTGGGCAACTTTGTGCGCATGTTGCTCCACGTAAAACTGACACATAGCAGCGTGTAACCAACTGCTGGTGACATTTAAAACGCAAGGCTGTCTACCTGACTCAGATGTGCACTTTGCTCCAGCCAATTAAGACTGGATCTTTCCCTTTGCCCTGAAGAATCTAGAGTGTTTAGGAACATCACAGAGTGCCCTTTAGCTGAGGCCGTCCGAGGAGGTTGACATTTTAAATGCAGCGTATCTACAAAGGACCTTTCCTTCGAGTCAATTTCTTTAATTTTCTACAGTATAAAAAGGTGTTGTACAAGAATTTAGTTATGCCTGCAGGAAGTAAATAATCCTACTAACAGATCCTTGAGCCTCGGTGGTGGTAAGCGTCACAAATCACAAATTTATGACATACAGACTCCGCCAGTAGGCACTTCATCTTTATTAATTTATACACTGAAAATATGCAGGTATATATGCAGGTATATAAACTCAACCTTGAAGTAGTTGCACCTGCTTCTGTATGTGGACAGTGATGGAATATGAGCATGAATATTACATGATGAATAAGATAACATTATCGAGCGGGTCTGTGAGATCAATTTATCAACAGTGCTTTTCATTAGCACTTTTCTCCCTGTGTTAATGAGTCAGCGCTAATTCATCACCTTTTTTGTTGTTGTTGTTGTCTAGGACACTACTTGTCCATGAGTGTTTTCTGGTCACATTTTAGATGCTTTAAAAAAAAAAAAAGATATAATATGTAACATTTCCGCATTAAAATGTCTAAAAACGACGATCTACGTTACATAACGGTACATTTTATTTGGTAGCCTGTCAGTGGCGTCACATCCCCTTTGCTGGGAATGTGAATGTCTGCCAGAAGCGGTCATAATCTGATCTGTTTTTAACCATATATTTCAACAGGATGAAGGATTTAAGTCATCGCATGTCTGGATCTTAAGTTATCAGAGAAAACAAGCTGAGCAAACGTTAGCGGCAGCTGTGCTCATATCCTGTGCTCGCCGAACAGTGTTGGAGAAACACAGATTTTTAACGTGAAAAACACTTTATTCAGTGTTTTTACCGCTTTTAATCGTTGGGTCCGTTTGTTTTGGAGACGAGGAGACCTCTGTGGATGATTCGGCTCCCGGTAAAAAAGTCCTGAACGTCTGGATCGTAAGATATCAAAGAAACAACCTGAGCAAATGTTAGCGGCAGCTCGGCTCGCAGCCCTTCCGGGACGTCCTTTGTCCGTCAAAACAGCATCAGGGAAACACAGATTTTTAACATGAAACTGCTTTATTCAGTGTTTTTTTACCGGTTTTAATCACCTGGTCCGTTTGTTTTGAACAGGAGGAGACCTCTGGGGATAATTCGGCTCCCGGTAAAAACCTCCTGAACGATGAACGCTGAAGGAATCCTAACCGGGAGAAGCTGACTGCAATGACGGCAAAGGTGATGAAGACAACAACTCCCATGATCCCACGCTACTCGTCACCAAACTCTGTATTTTATTATTGATTTGACTGACAGACTCCCAGCGGCAGAAAATTACATATCGTGGTGTTTTTGTTTGCTGCGAATTAAGTATAGAAGTACATTTTTGGCAAGTTATTTCTTTCTCTCTTTGACTGTGGTACTTGTTTGCATGTCAGTGTTGGCAGTAGACATGTAATGGCCATAGAGAAGAGGGAAACAGTCAGAGCATGAGCCTGGTGAACTAACTGTCCGTAATAAACAAAATGAAGTAAACCTATAGCCTCTGGTCTTTGGTCGGTTTCTGGTCTTGAATTTGTCCAGTTGGGTTCATTCAGGTCGGGTCTTAAAGACGCAGGCACAAGTTTGGGTTTCACTTTTTCACTTGCAGAACTCTCATAACATTTAAAACGAGCGCCTGACATTTTCATTTTGAATATATTACAACACTGAAAGTATTTTTACGCCTTCAAAAATGAAAGACGTGAGCTCTACCTGAACCGATAGCGGGGTCAGGGGCTTTTTTTATGCAACAAAAACAACCGGATGGGGACAAAAACATGATCAGATCTTCACTCGGCTTTTTATGCTGAAGCATTTTTTAAATGTCACATTTGCACAATAAGTGCTGCTGGTGTTTGGGGGAACAATGTGGTCGGTGTGTGAGCACTGAACACCTCATTAACCAACTCCATCTTCAACTATCATAGTGCTACATTAGCAAGAGGTTGGCCTTTAATTAAGATAGAAAATTAATGTCACGTCCACGCTACCACGACAATGTTTAAATGCACAATAATGCTGATTAACCAAAACGTAAAAGCTCAGTGCTTTTGGCACTTTTCTGCAGTACTTCTGAAAAACTTCTATACTGAGAGTGATGACGGAGGGCAGTTAGAGCTCGTCTCTGTAGGAGTTCACACAAGATGAATAATCACGGCCCATTAGTGGCATCAGTTCTCAACTTGTTCATCATTTGGCCCATCTTCATAAGAGGTTAAGACCTCCATCAGTTCCACATAAAACAACACATACTATAAGTGGGGACAAATCCATTTGAGATCCATTATTAATCCAATTATTAATCCATATCCATTAACTTCTCCTCAAGATCCTCGCTGATGAAAAAACCCCAACACATTTGATTTATCTGTGTGGTCAACGATGACTCAAAGCCTTTCCTTTTCCACAACATAATAATTCATATTTGCATTGGTTCAAATAATCTTGAAGAAAAAAATGCATTTCAAATACACCATCGTATCAAAGAAAGGAGAGAGAGAAAATCGTTTTCTGTGTAACCGTCCCAGACACAACCATACAACAACAGGCCTGACCCATCCGCCGACATCCTGTACCGTTTCCAGATTAATAATAGAAACACAATTTCCAGTTTGCTTCCTGCTGCAGTCGTCATGATGATGATGTGCACTAGGCACAAACACGGACGTGATCTTTGAAAAATGTGTCCTGCTTTTGCCTTAGCTGCTGTTTTATGAGGGACAAATCGAGCCGCACCGGCAGCAATTACCTTCAGGATGACTGTTTCGTCTCCCGTCGGGGGAAGGGGAGGATCACTGGGTTCCAACACCATCAAATTCTAGTTTAAAAAAAAAAAAAAACCTTTTCTTCAATCAGAAGACACTCGGCAGTTAAAGAGTATGGAGTCTATTTTTTTTAGCCTTTCCAAAACCAAAAACACAAGAGCAACACTGTAAGGAAAGGATCTATCATGACAAAAATCATAATCACGATTATTTTGGTCAGTATTGAGATAATGATTATTTAACACCATCGTGTGTATTTAGAAAGAACATTTTGTAGCCTTACTTTTTAAAGTTAAATGCATCAATCTGGTGAACTATGAGAGCCAAATTAAGAAGCGAGATCTATGAAGAACGGGCTGCACAGTGGTTAGCACTAGCGCCTCACAGCTAGAGGGTCGCAGGATCGAATCCGGCTTGGGGTCCTTCTGTGTGGAGTTTGCATGTTCTCCCCGTGTTAGCGTGGGTTTCCTCCGGGTACTCCGGTCAATTGTTGACTCTAAATTGCCCGTAGGTGTGAATGTGGGTGTG
>CAKALG010043358.1:0-10206 GCA_916700815.1 Helicolenus hilgendorfi
GCTCTTGCCTGGGGAGGATGTGTGCAAAATAACATATGAGTAAGAACCTCTTTCTTTGCATGTGTGAGTTTTTTTCACAACAGTTACTAATGACATTAGCACACGCGCTGCATTCAAACACGAGTGAAACATGAGGAGTGGATGTGCGTTGTGATAACTGCATGCTAATGTGTGTGATGTAGATCAGAGCCAGCAGGATGAGGAAAGGGAAGGAGGGAAGAAAAAGTGCAAACAGTGATTCCTGACAGTGTTGCTGCTTATCCTACTCCTGCTGCGCACGGAGACCTCCTCATCTAAAAAAAAAAAAAACAATGTAGAAACACATTCACATCTACTGTATCGCACCTCTGGGCGGAGTAAAAAAAAAAATGTAAATTGCATCTTTCAGCAGCAACTGTAAAATTTGTATTTCTTAGCTGTAGTGGCTGTCAAGTCACAAATCCACAACAGGAAAAAGCTGAAACGATCAGTCAATTAAAACTATGAAAATGTCAGAAAATGATTAAACAACTAAATGTTAGCTGATCAATCGATAATGAAAATAATCATTGTGTTAAGAAATCACTCCTAACTCTAACTAGGGTTCGGCAATTGGACGAATATATCGTCTATCGTTTGTTTTTTAATTTATTTACTACATTTATTTTGCTAATTTAATTGTCTGTCTCTTGAGAACAGGTGAGCCGCCGAGAGACAGCGGGGAAAAACTGTGTGTAGAGACGGCATATTTTCACATCTAACTCAGTGAATTAATGAGTCATTTTGACCAAACAAGAGTTGGTGATTGTTGGAACAGTAGAAAGACCAACCAAGAGAGTTTTACAATCTGCCCTGTATGCCCAATTCCTATGACAGCATGTACTTTGCTTTAATTGTTTGCAACTCTTCAGCAATGTAAATGAGTAAATATACATCAAATAAGAACGCCATATTTGCCGTACCCACCATTTTGCTTCTATTTTGACATTTATTTATTGTTAGCCGAACTGGCTGCACTTCTGGTGTAGATTGTCAGTTAGACCCACCAATAGGTGAGGTTTTAATTGAGAATACTCACATATACATATAGTTATAATTTACCCTACAAGCAGAAGTACTCCTTAATATTAAGTCATTTAAAACCATTACACATGCACACACCAGTCTAACATAGCTTTAATAAAAAAAAGAAAATCACGTTCAAGGGAAGTATATACCGTACATCCCGTACTGTAAAGGACTATCTAAAGCCCTCAGCAAACATCCTCCTCATCTGCTCTCTGTCTTGACGCTGAGCTGAGGTCTCACGCACTCTACGACCCTGATCCCCGGAGCCCACCACACACTCCAACAGCTTGGATCAGTGATGAACTAGGACAGCGAAGCGCGAGCGGGTTGAAGGTTAGTGTAAAGATAAGTGGAAGAAGGAGCTGAATAACAGGACGGAGGATGACGCAGGCTTATACTGTATAGATAAGCTGTGAGAAACACAAGGTCAACTACCAGGATACACAAAGAGATGGGAACACGAGGCCTCACCACAAAGAGGATTTAGGACTTTTGATTGACAGCTTTTACGATAAATTAGAGTAAAGTGGAGTAAGGACAAAATTAAGTCAGACGTTCTTTAACTAGACCAAATTAAAAAAAAAAAAAAAATACAAAAAGACCAAAAAGGTTATAATGAGTCTTCATAAACTGAAAACACACTGTGAAAGGGTTAAAGACCAAAACACAGACAACTCCCAGACCCTGCTTTATGGTCTATTTGACTCTAAATGGGACCATAATTTAATAAATGAACATCATGTTGTATTGAAGAAGACTTAAAACTAGCGATTGAGACCATAAACTCATGTTTACAATGTTTACTGAGGTAATAAATCAAGCGAGAAGTAGGCTCATTTTCTCATAGACTTCTATACAATCAGACTTATTTTAGCAACCAGAGGAGTCGCCCCATGCTGGCTATTAGAAAGAATGCAAGTTTCAGGCACTTCAGCATTGGCTTCACTTTACAGACTTGGAGGTAACCTACCGGAAACAATTGAAGGCAAGCTTATCATCATTTTTTGTTATAAACTCAGACTCATCTGTATCACGTAAGATGGATAATAAGAGAGTTAGAGAGATTGGAAAAAGTCAAGAGATGTTGCGTTGGGGGGAAAACAATATTGGGAATGTTGAAAAAAGAGGAGAACAATTCAAGCTGGTTACGGAGTCCACATGGGGACGTCAACATAAAACCGAATAGAGATGACAAGACGAAGGAGAAGAGAGTGTTCTGTGCAGATAAATATCTGATGTTGTGTCTAGTGTGTCTCTGGACGTGCAGAGGAAGCAAGCAAAACAATGCATTCATTTCCCAACTCGGGCTGGAATGCTGACACAGTGACTGCGACTTGAACTATCGATGCTGACGATTACAGTGAACACACATCAAAGACGAGATCAATTGGCTTCAACAGAAGGTCAATGGACATGCCTGTGGCAATGTTACCCAACACAGTGAGGAACTCTCTGGCCCTTCGAAAACACAATGGATGGCCTAATGTGGTGTCTGCACATAAATGATTGGAGACTGTGGGGTTATTGTCTGGGCATCGAGACTTCCAGCCTGAGGAACTAAAGCTGAAAAGATCCTTTAAATCGCTTTCCTTTATACAATATGTTCTTCCCTACTAGCCTCTAAATGGGGCACCCTGTCAATTAAGACATGTCACACATGAAGTTCAGTACATCCATCTGGCCTCTGCTGCTTCAATTTGAACTACTTGTTTCTCACAAACCTCCCAACTTTATAGAAGTGCAATTCTAAATCTCTGGAGTATCCCTCTGAAGGTGTTCAGAGACACATAAAACTGTGACACGTTGAGGCGAACTGAAATTGATAAACCCTTTACAATCTTATTCTGAAAGGTGTTATACATGACCACATTATTGTATAAGTAGACCTGGAGGGCCTTCGCTACTTGCATGTCTGGTAGGGTATGTGTTTAAATGAGTTATATCACTTGTCAGGCCTGTACACAGTTGACAGGGGCTGTGAAGCGAGACAGAAGAGATCTGTCAGGTCCTTGTGACCTTTGAATGCAGCTGACCTTGCCTTAAGCAGAATTACCAAGAAGCGGGTGAGGAGACCCTTTAGAAAGGCCAATTGGGGTCAGTGAACATCCATGTTGTGTATAAGTGCTCTGCTTGATAGCAGCATCCTGTTCATGCCGTCATACTGTATGGCCTCGGACATCATTATGCATTTGTCATATGCCCCCGAGCGAATCTACAAATCCTGTAGTGAAAGCAGTAAAAGACACACTAATGCTTAAAAGGTGCTAAATTCGAAATTCAGAGCATTAATATAGTAGCAAACAACAATTTGCTATGTAAAGATATAGTGGAGTCCTAAGCAGAGAATTAAGTCCCTCTTCCTCTGTGTTGTAATCGTGACGAACCGGGCTTTCAACTAACTCCAATGTAAACCCACCTGCGGCGTTATTCGACAGTAACAACAAGTGACATAGTACTAATAGCATGAGAGCGGTGGTGGATGGGTCAAACAAACATTTCATCACAAGAGACTTTCAACCAGGAGACCGGTGTTTGTGTCCCGTGTGAAACTAAAAGTAATGTTGACGTATTTTGTCACGTCAGTCGTTATTCACGTGAGTTCTTTCCTATCGTCAGCCCTGTGAGTCACTACTCAGTGAAGGTAACGTCAACCACGACCGTTTTCTAACTCTAACTAAGTGGTTGTGTTGCTTAAACCTAACTTACTGTGAAAACTGAAGCTTATTTTGAAAGAACACTACGCATATACTGACTGACATATACTGACATGCCGTCCCCGGTGTGTCCAAAAGTAAAGCAAGAGAGGTACCCCGTAAGTCGGTCTCTGATGCCGATGATTCTGAGAGTCGTGTGGAGGCAATCCTTCAATCATACATGCTCTGAATTTTGGATTTTAGCACCTTTAAAGCTCCATAAAGCACTGTGTTAGATATTAACCCTGAATATGCACTACTGCCATTACCACTGAGAATTAACAACTTACTCTTTAGCTCATTGTTTTGATCCATACATTTGTACGGTTCGACCCCTAACAGATGTCTCCCTACCATAAAAAAACCACAGGAAGCCACTCTAGCTCAAACAAGGCAATTGCACATGTAACTGCCGAGCACAAAATAAAGGGAAGTTGAAGAAGATGAGTCCTCGGTGAAAGGGATGGAACATGCAGCAAGCTAAGAGACCGAGACATTCCCTCTCCCTCTAGCTGTGGTTTCCTGGAAAACCACAGCTAGAGGGAGAGGGAATAATTGCATTCATCAGAAGGCAAGAATAGTTTTAGTATTTCCTTTTAGTTATTACTGGACTTATTGTAAAATTAAACATCACACACAAGGGGGGTGCACCTCCTACACAAAACATTTTGTCGAAGGTGGCAAAAGCAAAATGTGAACTATTTTCAGAACAAATGTGAAGTTTATATCATTGTCTGTTACACTCTGTCGATAAAAGTTATGTTTTACATTAAAAATGATTTTTAAAATGTAAAAAAAAAAATGTTTTTTGTTGTCATTAAAGTATGATTGATTACCAATGACTAATTATCTAGACAACAATGTATAGTAAGGTAATTTTGGCTTTGCAATTCCTGTGTTGATACTTCCCCTTGAGGGAATGTAGTTCAGTGTACCATCTAATTACCTTAATAAATGCTTTCTTGCTTAGGCCAAGAGCCAAATGTGACCTTACTTATTAAAGTCATACTGTATTGATCCCCATGAGTCAGGTGTGTTTTCACCTCAAAAGCAAGGGTAAGAGGTCAGGCTAACCCTCGGGGCTGAAAAGAATTTGTAGTTTTGCTCAAGGACACTTCAGTAGTCGGGTGCTTCTCCTTCAGTTGTAGGACAGTTGGTCTTTTTTTTACCTCTTTGGAATCCAGACTTCTGAAAATGTAATATTCCTTTTGAGATAAAGCTAGATTCATAACCATCTGGGTTGTCATCTCTGACCCACAGTTTGAGAATCTGAACTTTAATAATACTTTATAATTTAATTAAGTAATTCAGGCACGTACAATAACATGTCTACAATTCAGACTAGTGGAAAGAAAACATCCAAAACACACATTTAGGTGGTTATTTTAATACACTTTGTCTATTTGCGTCTCTAGATTTCTCCTAACGTTATCATTAGATAATGCCTATTCAAACATACGATTTAAGAAAACTTGTAATACAGATAATACATTTATGTAAATAATCAACTGGGGAAGTTTCATGGTGACTGGTTTATCCTTCATATTCTGATTACTGGGATTAAGGTGACTCAGAATCAGAAAGGGTGATTTACAGTGAGGTCAAATGAGCCGTGGTTTTAACACCTCACAGCAAAATGGTCAGTGTGGACAGGCCGTGAATTAGCCAGCAGTCAGCAGGCTGTGTTGTCTTTATTAATGGCAAGGGACCTGTGCTCTGTCTCTCTCCGTCACTCACCCTCTCTCCTCCCTTCACTTCCTGGCATGGCTCCTAATGGGCGCGCTCCATCTACTCATTATTACTCAGACGGATAAAATTACTTTTTATGTGGCGCTGGTGAACCACCGAGCTCCACGCAGATTGAGCAAATGAAGAGGAATCAGCAGCCCATTCCAGGCCTGATAAAGCAGTCTGAAGGATTCACCATTACCTGTGAGAAATGACTACCCCCTGTTTACAATATAGTATTCTGACTCAGATAGTAGTGTAATAGTATACTGCGGTACTGTTTGAGTGACATATGGAAATGTGTTGTGGGTTATTGTGTTCCCTGCAAGATAACAGTGGCTAAAAGCTGCAGCTAATTGCCTAAAAATGTAAATTGACTTGTAAATGAGCAGCAGATGTTAATGGCCACCTCCATCTTCATATAGGCCTACAAGTAAATGTGAAATACAATCACCCAAATGGTTTCTTTCACACCGATACTCTTGAGTGCTTTGGCTGTTCAAATGATAAATGAGAGCGATACAAATGAGAGACACGTACCTGATGCCTTTGATTTGTGCGATGCTGTGCTGGGAGATCCTTGACAGAGCGGAGATTACCTGAAATAAACAAAGATAAACAGACAGATAAGCATATAATTCTTTAGTGTTTACCGTTTTATTTTGCAAGATCAATTCATTTAATTTAAGATGTTGCTTCTGCCTTTCTTGTTTCATTGAAACTGTTATCGTTCTGTGTTGTTTAAGACAGACTACGCGATTACTAAACACTTTGGGGAAGCTAATGGGGATCAGTGCAACACAAACAAAACGGTAAAAAAAAAAACAATAAAAACAGTCAGCAACTGCTTATCTTCAATAAAAAGATAAGCAGTCAAAGGCAGCAATTAACTATAAAAGTATTGTAACAAAAACAGAGGCTACAAAAATAACTAAAAGTAAAAACATAAGCAGACAAAAGCAACAATTAACTATAAACGCAACAAAAAACAAATCATCTCAGACAACAATCAACCACAAAAAATAACTAAAACACAAATCGTTAAGGAAAACAATAAACAACAAACTTAAATTATAGAAAAATGATAAACATCAATCGACGTTAACTAAAAGTAACAAAAACATAAGCAACAAGGGCAACAGTTAAATATAAAATAATATTTAATTATATTATAACAAAAAACAAATTGCCAGAGACAACAATTAACTAAAAGTTACTAAAAGTAACAAAGCCCAAAGGCAACATTTAATTCTAAAAGTATTGTAGCAAAAGCAAATCATCAGAGACAACAATCAAATACAAAAATAACTAAAAGTATGAAACAGATAAACAGTCGAGGGCAACACTTAACTATAAAAGCAACAAAAAACTAATCATACAAAAATAACTAAAAAAAACAGATCGTTGCAGACAACAATCAACTACACCAGTAATATATGCCACCGAGGAACAGCCATTATCAAACTACTTTATATGTGCTACCGGTAAGAAGAAGCAACCCCTCTCAGGCGTATGCAGCTCACGGAGGACTGTGTGTAAACATAATGCAGGCCACCATGTTAATGGTGACATTCAAAGACATGTGGTGCACAGTCACGGATGGCTGGTTATATTACACACCAACACACACCAACACACACACACACGTAGTCAAAAAATGTTCCTTATTTTTCCTTCAATCTTGTTCTGTACTTTACTTTCTCCTTTTTTTTGGATTTGTAGTAGAAGAAGGTTAAACGTGCTTGTATTTAAGCTGATTTAACGCCGTTTACGAGTCACACGCAAGTGGGCTTATGGCTGAGGACTACAGATGGCGTGCTTGCAGGGTCTACAGAGGCTAGTTCAGGAAGATGAGGGAACCAGCATAACACACACACACACACACACACACACACACACACACACACACACACACACACACACACACACACACACACACACACACACACACACACACATGGCGATGCCAGATGTCTCCTCGACAGGGAGGCGAAAATTGTTATCTCAACCCCTCTTCCTCGGCAGGTGTATCATCTACAGCCTCTCATCAAACTCCCTCTTGTCTAAACACACAATGCAGCATCTCAAGCGCTTATGGTATTTAACATTCGAGATGAGCTAACGGCTGGTGTGAAGAGAAGACCGCCACTTTAGGACGGCGGGTACTTGCGTTGAAGCACTTTTGACCAAAACCTTTTTAACTCTCTCTATTCAAGTTGTTCTTGTGTTTCACATAATCAGTTGTGGAGAGCGGAGAGATTACACGGGGCACTGCTATGGAGTACGTATACATCACGTTACATCTAACCACTCAGCGGAGGGAAACCTCGACGGGGCTATTGCTCGACAGCATGATAAGGGGTTATTTCTCTGGTGTCGCTAAAGACCCGTGTAATAGGCAGTCGTGTTCATGCTTAATGGTTCCAATATAGAGCCGGTCTACCATTACACACCTCCTTAACATATTCTAACTGCACTTTTTCAGATAGAGAACAAAAAGGAAAGGGAAACAGACAAAGACGGAGAGGAGAGCAGGGACGAATAGACGATAATTTAGCCCAATGTCTGTTTAGCCAATGGTTAGGGTGTTTAATAAATCACTGTGGATAAACCTATTGTGCTGCTGGGTGGCACGCTGCCCACCTGGCCATGCTGCAGGGAGGGATCACATATGGCACACTACCCCAGTTGCATTATTAGCTCTATCTTTTTTTGGTCTTATTAGCCAACTTTGTCTTCGTGGAAGGGTATAATTTAAAAATAAACAAATGTGAATTAAACAGCTGGATGGATGGATAAATGCAGTATTTAATAGCAATCAATATTTAATGCTGGGTAGTGAGATTAGATCCGGCTAAACACAGCTGGTTTCAGCCAGGTTTATCCAGGTTCAAAGGATAAAAGGAGCCGCTGGCTTCCAGCCAGAGAGGTCACAGCAGGGCCAAAGCGTGCACAGCCTGGAGAGAGTGTGCCAACACTTAGCATGCTAGCGTGACGTTCACACATCACGGGGTAAAGTCCTGTAATATTAAATCTCCAGTTTCCTTAACATTGAGAGGTTTGTTCTCATATTTAGTTCATGTTAGACTCACACGCCACAATGTGAAGAATACGTCTCGACACTGGCAGTGCTGTCCGTGACTCCCTCTGGACTGGAAGAAGAAATGTTAATTTGCAATCTGTTTTCAGGACAACTGAGGAAGTAACAATTTGTCCTCACGCTGTGACAAATGCCTAAAATGACAATTACATTTCTAATTTATCTATTTATTTAGAGCTACAGTTTCACTACAGACAAAGCAAGTGTGAATCATAGACTGTATATAAGTAGTGGTATAGTCACCATAACACATTGGTTTGTGGACTATGGTTTTGAAGCCTCGAGTTTGCCATTTTGGCCGTTCGCCATATGCGTTATTTGCCACGAGAAGTGACACGACAGGGTGGAGCTACTAAACGCTAAATAAGGTATTTATTGGCAACCAGAAAGGTTATAATTATCTTTCATGAACTGAAAACACAGACAACTCCCAGACCGAACAACGCCCTGGTACCTGTCAATCACAAGGTAGCCACGCCCTAAAGCATCACCTGCTTTATGGCCTATTTGACTCTAAATGGGAACATAATTTACTAAATGAACATCATGCTGTATTGAAGAAAACTTGAAACTATCAATTGAGACCATAAACTCATGTTTACAATGTTTACTGAGGTAATAAATCAAGTGAGAAATAGGCTAATTTTCTCATAGACTTCTATACAATCAGACTTCTTTTTGCAACCAGAGGAGTCGCCCCCTGCTGGCTATTAGAAAGAATGCAAGTTAAAGGCATGACCCCATTTGCTTCACTTTTAAGACCCCAACGTTGCCCGCTAGTGTGAATACAGGGCTATTATTTGATTTCATCCAACCACTTAAAGGACCAAATAACTATCTAGAAGTGCCGCCTTTCAAGCCCTGAGGGTGTGAGTGATACTGAAAAGATTTTCAGTGGAGTATCCCTTAACCTTTATATAAAACACTGTTTTTGGAACTGACTTCTTTTAACTGTCTCATAATATTACTCCTCTTTCTCAAAGGTGGCCTATCTGCCTGATTGTGCTTTCCTCTCTCTCTCTGCCCCGTGTTTCTGTTTCCCTTTCTGCCTCTCATACAGTCGCTTCACCCTCTTCTGATCCTTTGGTTCAGTCAAAGCCTTTGAGTCTCTACGCATTATTAATTTCCCTCTCATCTCGTACTCCCCAGGGGGTCTTAACTCTGGGGCTAGCCAGAGAATAAAGCTTCTTCCACCCCTCTAGGAATATGGAAAAGACAAGTCACACGATGGAGTGATAGCTTAGAGTTCCAAAGCCCTGAACCAATGTCTTACCTTGATCACCACCCATCAGCCTCTGGCATTGCCCTCACCCATATCTGACCCTTTCTGTCAGTCAAAGGGATGTAATTGAAGACACGTGTTAAGTCAGACAGCTTCACTGATGCTTGCAGTTTTTGCGTGAGACTGGCATGCAACATTTACGATCCATTTACTGCACATGTGCACAGATGTGTGTGTGTGCAGGGATTAAGATTGCATCTATGGATTAACTGCAAGACGAAGCCGAGTGTTTGCAAACACACGCCACCCTCACATCTCCAGAATCGCCACATGTGGCCCCAGCTGGGGCCAAGTGGAGCCTCATGTGACAACCCCGCAGCCAATCAGAAGACCTAGAGGACCTCGTTACCCCTGGC
>CAKALG010043362.1:0-23219 GCA_916700815.1 Helicolenus hilgendorfi
GGCACGGAAGAACCGGAACCAGGACTGTGCGGGGCAGACCGTCAGACCCTGCTGCAGTAAAATTAGTTGTTTTCTAAAGGGACTCTGGTGCTCAGAAACACTTTTGTCCACAGGGTCCACCAAAATCAAAACAAAATGAAAGTTCCTTGTAGTAACTTTAACACAGTTTCTAAAGGATGTTTTATGAAGGGAAATATAGGAAAATATAATACTGCCTTCATTAAAATATGTGATATAAGTACTACTTTCAAAAACTGAAATATACCTGGCAACTTCTAATCATGTCACTCACGGGGCAACATCACAGATCTAAGAGAGGTAACAAAATCCAATGCTTCTCTGACACACAAATGTTGCACAAAAAACCTCATGTTTTAGTATGCCAAATTAACGAGTGGATTTTTGATGTGCAGTATGTAAAAAAAAATAAAGAAAGGAGAAAGAAGAAGAAAAAACAGCCAAAATCAATGAAGAATGTTGGAGCAGCATTCGCAACAATATGAGGAACGTGATTGTATCAGCGAGGACAAACCGAACACAGATGATTATGGTTGATGGTCATAACAGTCAAAGAAAGTAAAAAGTTCTCAAATTACTCTATCTGCAACACATCTTAGGACACACAAGTATAAATGTCTGCTATTTACATTTTTTTCCTATTCAGTGTGCATCTATATCACAACATTTTCCAGAAGTCCACAACATACAATAAATTCAGGGTTTCACCTTTGGTTATGTAATTATCAAGGCTAGGTTTAAAAAAATATATAACACACGTCCATGTTACTTTTGCATACAGTTAAAGTGAAAACATATCAACAAAGCAGCTGGTCAGCTCTAAATTTGCATCTGAGAAAAAAACCTAAGGTATTTCATCTTAACGGTGAAAGCCCGGCGAGTTTCACCCGCTGTTTTTCAGTGATAGAAAGTGAGTGTGGCAGATATTTATGATGGTGTTTATGTGCCTGACATCTTTGCTTTAGTGTAAGTGGATCTTAATGTAAGAGGATATTCTTCTGATGTATTTCAGTGTGTCGCATTGAGCCAGTCAATATATTTCAATCCCAACCCTCTATACACTTTCTGAATGAGGATTTTCATGTGTTATGACACAATGTGAATTAAGAGTTTTGTCGCCAGCGTTTGAGTGAGCAACTCAGGCCAGCCTTGTTTGGTTGACAATATGAAACAAGATAAAAATAGATTAAGTCTTACTGCTGACTGCACATAAGCAGAGAGCAAACTCACCATTTAGTAACCAATGACACCTACGAAGCCGACCCAACTAAAACATTATGTCGACATTACAACCAAACATTATCTCTATCATATTAAAATATTCACATCTGTTCCTTACAAGACACTTTTTTCACATGTAAAGAAAACATCTTTGAACTTTGAACTATAAGTCTCTTAGTTTCGTCACTTCATACATCTGTATATGTGTAGTAATTAAGGCAATCATTTTGGGGCCACGACTTACTCATTTGCCAACTCCAGTCTCAACCCTCGAGGGTTTGTTCGCTGATGTCACACAGCAGCTCTCATTCCCGCTTGTTCAAAGTGCCGAGTCCCGTCCAGTCGTTGTTGCTTTTCGGTCTCCGCTCGTGCTCGAGATGACCAGTCACTGTGTTTTGCTTGTTCTCTGCAATTTCCAGAGATGTTGGGGGATACTCCCTCTCCCTGTAACTGGCAGCGCTGCAACAGAGAAAGAAACAGGAAACGGATGCAAGTCTATCATCATTTTCGAGAAAATGGCACCCTGAAGGTGGAGCAATTTGCCCCAAAACGCCAGAATGATTTTGTGCATATTTTCCTCTCCCACCCAGAGGCTGGGCAAGATGCATCACACTTGAGATAATCATCAGGGTCATTAAACAGCAACTCCCTCTGAAGCACTCAGAGCGGGGGGAGGTCTGAGGTTTGTTATACACAGTAGAATACTACTTACATACAGGTTTAGTTAGCCCGCATATATAAATGATTTATAGGACGGTCAATCGATTATGATGTTTAATTGCAATTAATCGCATGATTGTCCAGAGTTAATCGCACATTTTTTATCTGTTCAGAATGTACCTTAAAGTGAGATTTGTCAAGTATTTAATACTCTTATCAACATGGGAGTGGGCAAATCCACTTGCTTTATGCAAATGTATGTATACATTTATTTTTGGAAATCAATTAACAACACAAAACAATGACACATATTGTCTTGAAACCCTCACAGGTACTGAATTTAGCATAAAAAATATGCTCAAATCATAACATGGCAAACTCAAGCCCAACAGGCAACAACAGCTGTCAGTGTGTCAGTGTGCTGACTTGACTATGACTTGACCCAAAACTGCATGTGATTATCATAAAGTGGGCATGTCTGTAAAGGGGAGACTCGTGGGTACCCATAGAACCCATTTTCATTCACAAATCTTGAGGTCAGAGGTCAAGGGACCCCTTTGAAAATGGCTTTGACAGTTTTTCCTCGCCAAAATTTAGCGTAAGTTTGGAGCGTTATTTAGCCTCCTTCACGACAAGCTAGTGTTACATGGTTGGTACCAATGGATTCTTTTTCTAGTTTCATATGATATCAGTATCTTCACTCTAGCTTTAAAACTGAGCCCGCTGCTGAAACCTCCAAAAGATCGATTGCGTTAATTTGTTAATATTGCGTTGACTTTGACAGCCCTAATAATTTATCAATATTTATTACTTAAAGGGGACCTACGCACATTTTCAAAATTCATACTTGTTATTCTTATGGTCTATGACAGTCCAAAAAATATTAGTAAACATGAACAGCTCTCTCTCAAATCCAAAAACTAGAGTGCTAAAACTCAAACTTGCAATGTCACCAAGTATAAAGTGTGGAGCTGCTCCATAGACAATGAATTGGGAAAGATGTAATAGATGACATTGAGAGCACCCAGAGGAATGTTTTGAGTATATGGGAACATGTTCTGTTTCACAACTGACAACACTACAATAGAATAAAGCCCATCTGGGTATAAAAAGAAAACAAACATTCTTGGGGTCTATAAAATCCAACCCGATCTCATGGAAAGGCGTATAAATAGCACAACATTACAAGGACATTCCACGTGTCATAAGGATTATTGCATTGCATTACCACTACCTACTGGACAGCGCTGGTTCTTCCCTACACTACACTACAGTACACAATTTTTTCTGACACACAAGGGCACAGTAAAACAGTCTCAAAAGGATCCACAGGAATCCGTTGAGATTCACAAATACATTTCCATTTTAAAATGCTAAGTTGGCGATTCGCAAATGAATATAAGGTTGAATATAAGGAGTTGTAAATTAGAGGCACAGATACAGATAGAAATTTACAGATACAAATCACTGTACATTTATTTGTGCATTGTGTTTTACCAGACACAAGTCACATGATTTTACAAGTCACGTGCTCCTTGCATTGGTGGATTTTGTGTGTAACAGCATGGTAAAAGTCTCAAATGAATCCACACAAGTAGGTGGAGATTCACAAATATATTTCCTATTTCAAAAATGCTAAATTGATGTACAAATGATGTTACACAAGTTGTAAATTAGATGCACAGATACAGGTTTACAGATACAAAAATAGATTTATACATAAAAATCACTCTGCATTTATTTGTGCATTGTGTTTTACAAGTTACATAACTAGACATTTGTTTTTGAATACTTATGACACTGTTTTGACACCATACGTTTCGCGAATCATTTGTACGCCACGCAACAAAACTATGATAATGTCCACAGTTAGGTTTAGGCAACAAAACCACTTAGGTTTAGCAAAAAAAATTATGGTTAGGCTTTAAAAAAGCATGTAACTAAGTGAAATACATACAGAAACAGCGTAACATAAGTACAGAAACTATATCAAAATATCACGAAAAAACACATGACAAATGTTGCTAACATAACTTAAAACACTGGTCTCCTGTTGGAACGTTGTTGGACCTTTCCCACCCACCATAAGCGGTCTTTCTCAATTTTTATTCTACGTCACTCGCTCTGAGCGTAGCATATTTACGCAGATGTGTTTACATTGCAATCAGTACAGACTACATGGCGTACAAATTACATGCCAAAAGCAAGAACGACGTTGCTATTGCACGCTAAATGCCTCGCGGATTATCGTGTCATTCATAAGCTTTTTCGTGGGATCGGGCTGACAAAATCAGCCTCCCAGTCATTGTCTATGGAGCATCTCCAGACGTTAAACCCTATGACATCACAAGTTTGAGACTTCCTTCTCTGATTTCTGGCTTTAAGAGAGAGTAGCTCATGTCCACACATATCGATTGAACTTTACTAGGCCATGGAAATAACATATTGGAATTCTTAATTTAGCTGGTGTTCCCCTTTAACATACAGTTTTCTGTTCAGTTTCACCCTTAAGTAGTCTTAAATAATCGTATTTCACTTTCCCTGACTGTCATATTCATCTATCAGCTTGTTCACGTTCTTTATTGTAGATATATGATGTTTATACTGAGTGAAATATTCAAGCCAAAGGCTCCATGTTTTTTATGGCTGCACCATTCCATCAAATATAAATACCCCAGATGTCCAAGCACTCGTGGGCACTTACAAGTTTTGATGACTTCTAGCTCTTGTTGCTATTAGAGTGACTGTGTAATGAATATAATGAATAGTGTACTGACAGGCAGCTGGGGTTAATGGTGAAATGTCAGTTCACCTCAACACAACTTTATTTATCACTGCAAGGGCAATCGTACGCATTAGGTTATCATCCAGCTCAAGAAATACACACATAATACACAGGAGAAGAAAAAAACCCACTGTTAATCACAATATTAAAACAATCAAATGCGTTAAGCTTGGACTTGGGTAGTAAATACATTAATAAATTAATAAATATCTAAATATCCGCACCAAAACACACACAAAGTAATGAAGCCATACATAATCATAAAAAATGATCGAGATGGATGGCAAAAGGGATAAAAGACTAAAAGCTGTACACGCCATATGAGCGCAGTGCAGAGCGGTGGCTGTGAGCGAGCCAATGGGGCACGCTCACACACACGAACATGCACTCGGATTACAACACACAGTGGGAGAGAGACTTCATTCTCTGCTCAGTTAGACATAACTCCTCTATATCTTCAAAGAGAAAATAGTTGTTTGATGCTATATGAATGCTTTAAATATCGTATAGAGCACCTTTAAGTGTTTATTACTGTCACCATGACAACAAAGGTCCTCTAACCTTAGCAAAGCAGTCCTTTTAACCTAAACCACAATGTGTTAACCATAGTATCATCACATCGTTAGAGTTTTATTTTTCAACTGTGATTTGTAACGTTTTTCAAAGGCACAGAAATATAAGATCAGAAGAGGATTTGTTGTGATGTCCTGAAGGCAGCAATAAGAATTTACTTGTACATTTTCAATATGCTCAGCCATCCCCCTTCATGATTTTGAAAACCACAAAGAAATGCTTGTTTATAGAACAAACCGCCATCAAAAACCTGCATAAAATGTACAAGTGGAAGACCGTAAAACTTGCTTCAAATTTAAAGTAATTCAATGACAGTTGCAATCACTGCCACAAAGGTGAGTTATATTCAGATAAATACAAATTAGCAGCATATGTTGGCTCTAAAAGCAGAGCTCCAAGCAGGCAGAATAAGCCATCTGTGCCCAGAAAGTGAAAAGAATGATTTAATTTGTCAATAAGTAAAGCCTGGGGAATCATGGGAATCTATGCCAAGCACAGGGAAACTGCAGGTGTACTGGTCCAAAAGGAAACAAAAGAGGCCAAACTGCAGTGACAAAGAGAAAAAAAGTGGTCAAGTTTGAAAACACAACACAAACTGCTGCTCAGTGAGATTCAGCCTGATATTACCCTCCTCTGTAGCTGTGTTTGTAATGCTGATTTAGCTCAAATTTAAATTCCTTCTGCGCAAATGTTATTCCGGCTATACCCCCTGTAGGGCCAAACATGTCACAGAATAACTGTTCTGTGTCATCGCTATTTGTGCTTATTAAGATGCAGACTATTAGAGACAAGCGTCCTCTTTAAGCAGAGCAGCTGTTGTATAATTCTCCACCTCAATAATTTGAGGATTTCCACAAAGTCTCCCAGGAGTTGGAGACATTATGTATGCAATCATAGCTTCAGCAGGCACAAGGCAATTACAACAAACATACTGAGTGTTTTTATCTAATTCCCTTATTAAGACTTTAGAGCTAAACCTGTGGTTGTTTACATTATAATACCCTGTACCGGTAACGATAAGAGGACAAATATAGAATCCAATATTCTAGTCAGTATAAACACTGTATATACAGTACAGAGGGATGGAGAGATTTAAAATACTGAAGTGCAGCCATGAGGTGAATTCATGTGAGGATATCCTTAATATTATTCAGTGTCTGTGGCCTCACACTTGGCCAAATTGTCATTTTGAGAAGATAAAATAGCCTAAAGAAAGTTGTTTACCGTAGAGCAGAGTGGTCCTTTTTCTCAGGTGTTTGTGTTGACATAAAAGCAGCTCCTGTGTGTGTACAGTTTAAAGTGGGCAATGTACAGCTGGAGGGAAACAGAGACGTACTACAACACCAAAATACACATTGAATGAAATGGTTATAGGGTCGGGCGGTATTGAAATTCCCCTACTGATGATATTTCTTTAAGAAAAACAACAATATCATACAAAAAAAATCTAGATCTAGATAATGTATTCACCATTTCCTTGAAACTGACTTTTTCAACTGTATGGATAGAAACCATTTCTTATACAGAGTACATGGTAACCGCCACCGTTGACTGTCACGTTAATATGTTGGTGTTGCTTTTGCAAAAGCCCCGATGATTGAGGTGCTGATTGCTCGCCGTAGTAAGAGTTTTGGTCCGGCTGCTCTTTGTGGATTGAGTTGGTGGCAGACTTGCGTATTCTGCTGGATGGTGAGTTTTAAGATGGGAGCAGAGATTTGTGGAGTTTCCATCTTCAGTCCCGACTTGTTTATCGCACAGCTTACAAATCACTTCCTTCACATTCTCTGGCTCTCCTGTTTTTGTTTGGTTTAAAACCAAAGAATCGTCAAATAGGCGCATTTAGATAACAAGCACGGGCTTTCCTGTGGGTAACCCATGTGGGTTACGTGGGTAATTAAGTAGGCTACAGAGTCAGACCTATGCTTACTTCTTTTTAATACACTACAACAATGCGGTGAAGCATAGAGAAAGCAACAGAAAAAGAGGAAGAGACTGAGTATAGCGAAAAATAAGGACCATTATCCAATTTATAATATCGAGTTGAACGATAATCTCGTCACACTGCACAAGCCTAGATGTTACTTGATGAATTTGTGCTGCTGCCAAACGAGGACAGGCGATCCATGCTGTGATCTCTGCTGTGGTTGAAAGTCAACATTACTGTACAGTAAAAACACACCTTCGTGTGATTTCGTGAAGAGATATAATGGCAACAAATGAAGCTTCATTCCTTTCCAATGAACGGCTGTAATATTAGTGAGTCATTTGTTATGTGAGGCCTGAAAGCCCCACGAGTTTTAGAAATGGTTTTCAGAATCGCCAGCCAATTTTAATAGTTTATAACCACATAATTAATATTACATTATAATTGCCCTGTGCAATAATGAACTCCTTGCAGTAACTTGCAGTAACAAAGAAAAATGCCATTATCAGGAGTTCATAGTTTGCGTCCTGTCACAGACCTGCAATTAATATTTGAATTTTCAGCAAACGTAACCATGATCTTTCCCTAAGCTTAAAGTGTTTCAGTTGTCTAACCTGACTATACCTTAAAGGATGATTACAGTTTTATTCAACCTGGCGTATTACCCATAAATGTGGCTATTGTGGCTCTATGGATAGTGCTAACTTTGCACTCACTACTTTCGTAGTGTACAACTTAAATAGCGGCAAGCTACATACACACGTCTCTAAATCTGACCTTGAAAGTAAAAAAAGAAGCAGCCTGAAACTATGACAGTTATGGCTAACTGCACAGAGGCTGACAGTGGAGCCAACGCACACATCTCACAAATCTCAACTATGTGTTGTGTTGCTCATCAAACAAGCTAAATGGTTAATCCAGCTTCCTGTCAAGAGACTGATTGAAAAACAAACCTTGACATTATTCCCAAAATGTGCAAATAGCCACAATGACTTCTCTGAAATGGCAGCTGTGCACATTATCAGTCGGTGCTTTCTGTCTTGTACTGAGTGGTTCTACGATTACGTTTTCAGGCTCTCATTTATCTTTTTATAGCCAAACTAAATTGAACTTTTTTGATATTCACTTGGAAGTTTCTACACTGAGTAAGCGGAGAAAAAGTTTACTCTTCAAGTCTCTGCAGGTTCATTTTAGATTATCACCTCCCTACATGTGTCCTAATCTAGTGTGAAATCCATCCCAACCCAGGCGACATGGATAAGAGCCAACCACTGATAAATATCAGAAAATCTTCTGACAGTCGATGTTGGACATCCCAAACCTCACGCCTGTTGTGAATAACTCAGCACTGGAAAATACTAAGAACTGATGGGAGAGCACTAGTGAGGCTGGATATCCAGACATTACAGAGTAAAAGCACTTCATTCATTAGACTCCAAAGACTGAAACAGGACAAGATTGCACAGACAGGGGACATCCTCATTAGATGGGATACTTCGGAAAAAATCACAAAACAGTGGCAGCCACGATTGCGCAGTAAGAATATAACTGAAACTGAAAGTGCTGAATTTTCCATATTTACGCAACACAGACATTTATGGGCTTAATTAAGTTACCCTATTATTATTATCTTTATTTACATTGCACTTTTAGAAGTTGAGTTGATTCAGTAGATTTACATGTTTTGTTATTTTTTAGAGTTGTTTTATTTTATTCTAAATAATTTTATTTAAAACCAATAGGCTACATAGCACCCTTAAAATAACCTTGTTTATTTTCGTTGAATAGAGTGCATTTATGTTTCTAGTAAAATAATACATTAATCATTATTGTGACATGTCTTGATAAATCTTACAGTAATTATTGAGGATGTCAATAAATGAATAAAAACTAATAAATAATATCTACTGATTATTAATTACAAAAGTTCTGATCAGTCAGGAATAGATGTGGTTTTAAATATGAATAGCTATTTACAGACTGTGTGGGCAAAAACGCACCAGAAGCTTAATTCTCCTTTTAAAATATTTCACTACAATTTACAATCAGGCAGGCAAACTCATTAAAATATGCAATAAGGAGGCCACCATGTTTGGTCTTTTACGGCCACATTTTCTCCAGGGGTAGATTACTTTTTTCCCACTGGCAGTCTACTCCATATCCTTTAGTCATTTCTAATTGATTTAAGCATATATATAGCACAGGCCTTCGTCACATGGGTGTATGATATTATGCTGGGACATTTCTTTTTGAGGACGGTAGCTCTCATTTTCACCATACATCTGTTTGCATCCCTTCACTTGTGTCACAACTGTCTATCTGTAAATCACGTGCTTGGCCCACCAGCTGTGTGCACACCTGGATGCTTTCCCTTCTGTGGCCCAGCAGGAGGCCGGACTGTTTTCAGTGCCACATGCAGAGCTTCATTCATCTCACATCCCATCTCTTTGGGGGGCACCGCCTCCTCAAGGCAAAGCCAAGAGCCCCAGATTAAACCTGTTCAGATCTACAAAACCACCTGCCACCCCGAAGCTATCACTATTCACAATTTAAAAGCCCAGGAGCTGTTTTCACGTCAGATTGGATTTAAAAGCATTATAAAATCATTATGGTGTTTGCAGAAAGCGTCCAGTCGAGACTGGAAGAGACAGAACCTGCAGGTATGATATTACGAGTGGGAAGATTTTTACAGCCCCAAAGCGGGAAATGATATTAACAAAACTGCGGGGGGTAGATAGAGTTAATAAATCCAAATGACTCAACAGTTGTTTCACCTGATTTCTGAAGCTCACTTTAGTGTTACTGGAACACTTTGCTTCTCGAGATTTCAATTAAGACAGCTTTCCAATCTCAGAACCCATCGGCTTCTGGCCTAATGACAGATAAGCCTGTGGGTCAAGCAGATATATATTTCTGGGGTTCCGGTGTAGCAAGCAGATATCTGGGCCAAGACTTCCTTTTTCATGCGCTGCTCATTGTTTACAGTCCGATTAGCAGCTTGAGATGGGAGACTGGACTTGGAGTTGAGAGACAACATGTACAACTGGATTGTTTCACCAGTAGCCAGTTTACAAGCTGATTTTAAACTAATAAAAAACAAAATCATCGCCAGATGATAGCCGATGGGTTCAGAGATTGCATTTCAGCCTCATTTGCTCTCCACACATACCTGCATTCCACCAAAGCCTGAATGTGATTGGTCAATACTACTATTCGGACTACAAACGGAAACCGGAACGCTTCCGATACCAAAATCTTGTGCCTACAGATTCTACCTGTGAATGCAGAATCTGTTTAAAGATTGTGCCTTCAAATGGGGTCGTGTTTACCGTGTTCACGAGAATAGTCCATATGAATGCCCCCCTCTTGTGTATTCACGACCTAGTAGGTGGGAAGTTTCGTTGATTTAATCAACAGATCTGTAAGACAGAGTTTCTCCACAAAGAATCACACAAAAGCACCACTTTAAATCTTGTGTTTACCAGAGATGTTGTCATAAGTTTCCTGGAAATAAGTCATAGAAGCATAAAAAAATGACTAATCGACTAAAGAAATGTTAGTCGACTAATCTACTAAGAAGGGGCAGTCCTACTTTCTTCATAGCTATGTTTATATTTATGAAAAACAGCAACAGAAAAACTGTGAAAAGCGTGGCCGAGATCGATACAGCTGTACAGGATGCAAGTCTATTTACAGAAATAACTATTTAATCAACATATTTCCTCGAAGTTAACTGCTCCTAGCAACAGCTACTGCAGCTTCCGTGTCAACTGAAAATTATGTTGGTGGGACTAATTGATTAAGGCAAAACAAAACAAAATAACACCCTTTCCTAACATGAAATTGAATAACAAGAACAATGTCAGACTGAATGAATGAATGAGGTGAAACAAGTAGCTAGTCCGAGTGGTAAACAGCCCTTTAAGTAAGTGACATTATGTTCCCAAACTAGAGCACTTATTGGTTTTGCGTCTGCCGATAGTGCTCAACACAAGATTACCAGATTACTCATTGCTCCTTTACACTGAACATCCAACGGTTAAGAATAAGGACACAAGCGTAACTGTAGAGAGCCACCAGACCGAGAAGGAGCAGATACGTTATTATAAGCGTGTCTGTGAGAACAAACTCAGCGTCTGCGAGCTGGCTTTTCATCACCTTTCTGACCTTTGATGGCAACGATTAAGATATCACTGCCGAGAACGGTGCATGTATGATAAGTTAATGCCAATACGGCTGCTATAAATAGCCACGGCTGAGCGTAATGTCAGTGAATAAGGACAGCAGCTCAGGTGTTCTTGGAGGACCTCTGTGACGCAGACAATAGATGAATTGTGCTACTTCTTGCCGTCCCACTGCCAGGTCTAAAGAGACAAAGGATGTCTGTAGTATATCTACAGTATTAATGGATGAATGTGAGTGGAAATCAGGATCGTGCATCTGCACCTAGGATTGAGATTCATTCGACAGAAGCACATCAATGCACAGCTTTAGCTTTAGTCGTGAACCTGCACAGACTTTTATCCTTCGTGCCCCTGCAGAGACATGTGAAGTAAAACAGTTTTTCACACATACAGAGCGGTAATGTCTGTACCTCAGACTGGAACAAACTCCTCAAGAGGGCAAATAGGTGAGAACAGTGGCTGTAAATACCATTACAGCTGAATCAAGTTGGGAAATGAGACATAACAGCTTCTCATTACTCGTTAGCGTCGCCTGCACATCAACCCCGCAGCCTCCTGCAACCTCTGAGGTGGCAAATCTTTTCTACAAGGCAGTTAAAGGACAAATCTGTTTTTATACATCACCGGGTCTTATTGGCCAAGTTAATCTAACGTCTCCGAGCGGTGTGTGTGACGTTTAATGTGTTGTCGTCTAGTTAACAACTTTCCCTTCTTGTTAGAATTGTTCTACAAAAGAAATTAGATTTTTGTACAATATTGCTGTTTTTTTTATATGATGTTTTTTCGATCTTGTATAAGTGTTTGGAACCTGCTTCCTGTGGCAACATTAGTGCTTCAAACCTGCCAGACAGTATTCACATCAGTTATTATAACATTTTAATCGGCAACTTGCTGAGATCAGGAAATACAGAGACACCACCAACATGATAGACATCAAGAATGGCCGCTTAATGGTGTGATCCCTCCAAGAGCGAAGCAAACTTTTTTTGCACTGCTTGATTACATACAAAGTCAATGCAAAGAAACGAATAGATGTGAATTTGCGATGCAAATGGCGCAATGGTGCGAATTACGTGACGCGAACACGCAACATTCGTGTCATTCGAGATTGAAATATTTCAGCGAGAGCGACAAGCAAAGCCTATCGGCGTTGACATTCTCCTCCTGTCGTCACTAACGTCACTGACGTTGCTGAATCAGAAATGGAGGGAAAAAATATTGTAGCTGTTTGTGGGCACCCAGAGCTACGATAGTACATCATATGTGTACAGAGACCGGACGAAACTCTGTGTATAAATGTATGTGTATAAAACCACAGACTGTCTATGGTATAAACAATAACGTCGCTGCCGTATTTATGCCTAGATGACTTTATGTTGAGTGTTGATGGAGTAGCTGCGTAGTCTGGCACTGATCGATCCCAACTCCATTCAGAAAACAAGCAGTTTAAACATTGTTTGATTGTCATCTTGCGGACAGATCTGACAAAGCATGAATTCTGACTTTTTAGAAAGCAACATCATTACGTTGTTATTTTGGCAAGCTTTTGATCCTTTTACAACAACGTAGTTGTGCTGCCGTATTTATGCCTAGATGATGTTATGTTGAGTTTTGATGGAGCAGTTACAATGGTAGCATAGCCTGGCATTGATCAATCCAAACTCCATTCAGAAAACAGGCATTTTAAAAGTTGTTTGCTAGTCGGACCTGACCTTTTTACAAATCAGCATTATTATGTAGTTATTTCGGAATCCTTTTGATCCGTTTATTGCAATCTGCTTATTTTGGGTTCATACTGCAGCAGCGGCGTGCGGCTTGCTAGATACAGTCAGTGCAATGACACTGTATGTGAATACAGCTCGCCGCCGGGTGATGTTATGAACCCAGACGTGATGGCGTTTGTTTTTCTGACATATCTGGGACTTCTACAACATGTACAAAGCTGCAACAGTGGTTATTTCTTCTATGGTTGATGGCGCAAAGAAAAGTTGTAGGTATCTATGGAGACAAGTTCCTTCTCCTCTTCCTTCTCCTCACATCTAGCGCGAATTAACACAAATGATACCGGCGGTCCAACTCGCGCGAGTAAAGTGAGGCAACAAAATTCACTTCGCTCCTGGTCTGAACACAGCATAAGGGGAGAAAAATGACTTTCTCCTTCAAAATATATTGTGCAATGAGGCACGGTCTTTGTCAATGGGCCCTGACTATATAAGCTTATGATTTTAGGACTGCGTCATTTCTGCTCTGCTTTCAATTTCACATGCACTTAGTTATTCAGCTCGGCACAAAACGACTCCAAACCTCTGGGTCTGCTACAGGTAGAAAACTGTCAAGTCACCCTTCACCCTCTTTAGCTAAAACGCCATGATTATGACAGTTTGCACTTAAGCTCTGCCTCCCTCGAGAATATCCTCTCTGACACTGAAGTGTTTCTGTTAATACGCTCATCTAAATCTTCTTCTGATCTGTGTGTCACAAGTACTTTAAACTATCATCATCAAAGCCTCACGGGAAAATCACCTGTTAATTATGTTTAGGTTTTTTAACAGGCACGACTTTGACTGTCCTTCGCTAAAGATTTCAGACGTTCATTATTATCATAACAGTGTTTGTGTGGCCCGTTGAAGAACGAGATTTAAGATCATGAACAATCATGACCTGCAAAAAAGGCGTATGAATGACACGATAACGTGCAAGGCAAAAGCGTGCAATATGAACGCCGTTCTTGCTTTTGGCGTGTCATTATATATTATATGCTACGCTCGGAGCTAGTGACGTAGTATAAAAAGTGAGGAAGACTGCTTATGGCGGGTGTGAGGGGAGGTGGATGGGTCCAACAAACGCAGGACTTTCAACCAGGAGACCAGTGTTCGGGACCGGTGTTTTGTTCTGTAAGCTACGTTATTGACGTTTGTAAAATGTTTTTTAGACATTTTTGACGTGTTTTTTTAGACATTTGTGAAGTGTTTTTGGTACTTATCAGGTCAGATGATGAACAATCATGGCCCACAAAAAGCCCTATGAATGACATGATAATGCGTGAGGCAAAAATGTTCAATAAGAACGCCGTTCCAATGTGAATATGCTATGCACAGAGCTTGTGAAGTAAAATAAAAAGTGAGGAAGACTGCTTATGGTGGGCAGGAGAGGAGGACGGATGGATGGGTTCAACAAACACAGGACTTTAAACCAGGAGGCCGGTATTCGAGACCGGTGTTTTATTTTGTATTTTGTAGCTACGTTAACGTGTTTTTTGGTGACGTTTGTGACATGTTTTTCCATACTGATGTTACGTTGTCTGTACTGACTGCAATGTAAACGCATCCGCGAAAATATGCTACGCTCAGACCATGACGTTTACCTAAACTTAACTAAGTGGTTTTGTTGCCCCCTGCTGGTACTGCACCTTCATGCACAGGCCTCGGCGAGGCAAAACGTGACACTGAAATGCTATCCTCTGGTGGACAGGCGGGTCTATTACACACTTTGGTGTGATACGAGGTCGCCCACAAAACAACCCACAGGCAACAATGAGACACCAATGTTAACAGGCCACTCAGGAAGTTTTAAAATCACCAGATGCAGACTTTGCAGGATAAACAAATTGCTAGGAAGTTTGAACCTTGTATGAATGTGACATGTTGTACGTCTACCACATTAATACCGCACTGCAATTTCCACAAATCACTGTAATTTTACAGCAATTACCAATCTGATCAAATGACGCACATCAATAAATCCTTTTTCTTTAATCAACACTGATAAAAAAATATATTTTTTGAGGCAATAACAGAAAAGTTGCCACTAAATTAGAAGGGTTATGTTCCAAACCTGGACAGAAAAAATGAAATAAAAATAAATCAAATAATCCTGCAGGGACTGACTTTAGGAGAGTGCACATGCACATGTAGCACGGTGCCAGGCTTCCTGCTTGCTGACACTAATCCAAAGGCAGCGGGGATTTTCTGCCTCTTGCTGCTTCTTGCCTCACACCCCTGCAGGGCTCTCAGATCCACACTGACTTTCCCAGTCACACACACGCTCGCAAACATACACAGATGAGCACACGATAGACTATAAATATTCAGGCCATGATCGGCGCTACATGCAGCACAATGCACGCCGGGGACATAACACACACTGTGCACATTTCAACCCTGCCACCGAGCTCTCCGTCAGCACTTTTCTGTGGGAAAAAACTCGCACATCTGCTCATCTGATGCTGTTCATTTAGCCAGACTTGTCCATGAATGCGCTTTACGGAGCCCAAACTCAAGCCGGTCCCATCGCTGTTTTCTTGTTGGCTTGCACAGTACTCATTAGACGTGTTAGCTGCTGCTTGACAAGCCAAGCTTCAGGTGTTGTGTGTTTGTTTATGTTTGTGTCTGAGGGTGAGAGGTGCTGTTTGGAAAGCACATGTGCAACACAGCGAGTCACATTACACCATGACAGACTGTCACGGTGAATTAAAGGCAAGACACAAATGGAGGCGGTGGTCAGGAAGCATCATTAATGCCGCGATGCTCTGGTCCACTATGAACGAGACATGTAGACGACAGAAGTGCCACAATGAGAGGTTTACAACAAAACAACATTTTACCTTCCTAGTCATTGTTGTTTTCAAGCCTTCCCTGGACGAGAAGCTATCCATTGTCCAAATGTACTATCCTGTCTTTGAGTTACATAACCAATGAAGCGTATATGTAGCATGATACGAGACGTAGTAGCAGCTGAAAACTGGGCTAATGCCAATTACTTCCATGCCAGAAGCCAAATAATCTATATGTTTGGATGTTTTTCTTTTCTGTGACACTGATAAAAAGAGACAGCAGCTCTTATCTAATCTTTTAGCCCCACAACTTACTGACAGAACGAAGGGTTCAGAGTCCAAAATGTCAAAGTTAGGGCTGTTTGCAGTCGGGGAAAGTAACATGTCTTGACTGCTGAGATTAATAGGCTGGAAATGGAGAAAAAGAAATGCTTTGTTGGTTGCAGATTTTGTCTGTGCAACTATATGTGCTAATCCCACTCAATATTGCACTGTATGTGCATTTTAATTGAGAGTATTTAATGTATCTCTGTCTAGTTAAGAGTAGTGTATTTTAGCCACGTGGTGTGTCTCTAGCGGATGGCAATGTTGGTCGGTCCACCTCTTTGGTCCAGACTGAAATATCTCAACCCAGTTGCCATGAAATTGTGTTCAGACACTCATGGTCCCCAGTGGATCAATTATAATCACTTTGATGATCCATAAATGTTTGATATAGCGCCGTCATCAGGTCAACATTCTCATTTGTTTAATTGCCAGATGTTAGCATTCTAACATACACAACATTATAACATTATAACATTATACCTGTTAAACATCAGCATGTTAGCATTGTCACTGTGAGCATGTTAGCCTAAGGACAGCCTAACAGAGCCGCTATCATGGCTGTAGACTCTTAAGGCCTTTGCACACCAAGTCTGTATTTTTCCTCTGAAAGTGTTGCATGTTTTAAAAATAAATACGCCCTCACGTTGTGTCAATCACGTTTACACACCAACTCCGAAACTTTCATCCGTCATTAAAGTTTTCGGAAAACAGGTTAGGTATTCTGTGTTTTTTCGTATCTGTCAAAAGGCAAAAGAGGGTTGTTTGATCACTCAAAGCCACCGTCCGTGCAAACATCATCATCAAGAAATAAAACAATAGACAGATGCAAAATTTAAAGATAGATTGCGGAAGGTGCAGAACAGCTTGGAATCGGGGATGGCCGCGAAACAAAGGATGTATTAGTATAGTATAGTAGTATAAGTATTGAGCCGTGAAACAATCAAACGATGAACGTGTAACGTTGCATCCAGTAAAATTTTCCTACCATGGATGTATTCCACTTTTCCACCGTTGTCTTCAGGGCAACACATCACCTTGCAAGATTTCAGAACGAGACTTCTCTTTCAGCGAGACTCTTTCCATAATGTTGTCTGACACTTATAATAACAATCAGAGCCTTTCATGTTAAAAACAAGCACTTTTAGTGGACGCAAATGACGGTGCCAGCTTGCCCCAATAGCACCATATTGCAGCCTGTGAGCCGCTTTAGTCTACAGCGCTCTCCTTCAATACTGGACCAATTTCAGAAAATTGTTGTCCCTATTATTCAGTTACACACAAAAACATGGGGAAATAGGGTCCAGATTGAAAAACCCCAACATTTCCCTTCAAGGCTTCCATGATACAGATGCATAATTTTAATCTATCACACATTATCTGTTATTTATGTCATGTACATATTTTAACTGTGGTCATGGTACATTAAGCACAATTTCATAATTTGTGTGAACAAAAGCACAGAGCCGTTTACCCAAAATGAAAACTGTCATTATCTGCTCATCCCCGTCAGTCACGTCGTACCACCTCCAAACCAGCCTCCTCTATCTCCAGCCCCCGCAGGCGTTTCTCACATGTGCACTTCAGCAGTGACTTAATGAAACGCCTACAATCACTTACCAACAGCAGATGTAGATGCCTGCCAGTTGTGCTGCTAAGCATACAAATTACCATGTTGTTTCCCTTGATAATGGTAGCTTGGAATATATCCTAGAACTCATTTTGCGCAACTGACCCACTGTAATTGTTTTCTGGATATTTGATTATAGATGTAAGCCTCAAAAAATGTCGGGGCATGAGATGGGTGCTAATCTCCTGCAACGACTGCGGAGTCAAAACTCATTGAGGTGTTTTTTTATTCATCATCTCTTTTTAAGCTCACTTTTTATGTTGCGTCTAAAGCTCATGTGTGAGGTGTTGATTTATTTTTTTAAAATATTTTGAAATGATGAAAAAGATGTGTATTCATCACATGCAAAAAAACACCAACACGTCTCATGTTTATGTGGAAAACCAATTCATGTGTGAAATTTCACGTGAAATGTGAGACATCTCATGTAAAAACAACGTCGCATATCACACATTAAACACATTTCACATAAATTCTCATATAGGCACATGATTTTTTTAACATTTAAAATGTAAAAAAGACACGATACACAATATTTTAGAGGTGAAAACATGGACGTTTTGTTTTTTAATTTTCTGCTACATAGTATTTTATATAACTTACACTTGTAGTGAGCTAAGAAGACACAAATGTTAAGAAAGACACAAAATGTTTTTTGCTTTATGACTGACTCTATTTGTCAGTTTAATTTGTATAATTCTTAGAGGTTGAAAAGGTAAAACTACCAATATTTAAAGTTACACTCTCAAAGATCTTCATTTGAGATCGCTTAACGCCATGACCGCACCATGGCGTTAAGCGCTAGTTGCAGGTTTGTTTTTGGATCTCACTTCCCAGAGATCCAAACAGTGTCACAGCTTGTGATTTTTCTCGAGAATGTCGCCACAGACACCCAGTTCTTAATACTGCAATTGCTAAGGGCTTTCATCAGTGGGCCATAGGCTCTATCACCATTGTGTTTCCTCATTCAGCTATAGATAGTGGGGGTATGAATCATTCGGTATCTCACCATTCTAGGAGATGAAAGTTTCCTACTTGCTGTTGGCTATATGTCACAATATTAAACATGTGTCTTCTGTTTAAACCGTACACATGTCGGAAGATAGCGAGTATTACTCATCCATCTTTTAAGTGGTTACGTCCTCAATCTGATCTCAAGCACACAGCTGATTGGTACGTGATTTGTTTACATGGCGTAACATAGCGCTTGCTGTTAGGACACGGTGTCACTCTCTGCGGCCGAGTTCTCTCCATCATTACGGTAGTTGTTGAATTATTCCTCGCTCAGCTTGACCTAACGTTACATTTCATTTTCAATTAATGAAAGTGACCTTGTGTGACTTCCGTCATGCATTCGGTGCGCGCGAGGCAGACAGCCACGGTAATAAAGAAAGTAGTTGCAAAGTTGTGAATCGATTCAGAATCTTAGAAGAAACACGCAAACTATCCCTTTAACAGACATTTTTTGAAATGTAAATCTTAATTATTACTTTAACCAAAATGCAAAGATTACAGAAAAGTTCTGTGAAGCAGAAAAGTGCTCTCCCCACGCTGGGAACCTCTGTATTAGATGAGGAGCTGCTGGAAGTCTTCAAGCAGGGTCTGAAATGAAGTTTTTTTTCTCACCTGCCACTGTGACAGGTCACTGAACATTTCTACCGGCCACTCAATTTTTTCTGTCTGCCACTTCTGAAATGTATGTAGAGTGCTTTAGAATTTCATTTCCTGTCTTCAAGGGTGTTTTTTTTCTTCTCCTCTTCAGATGATTTATTGGATTAATTAGACCCGTGACTTCTTCCAGGTTCAAAAGTCAATTCTTCATCCCTGATTCTTGGTTAACACTTGCTACCCAGCTCTCTAAATTAAACTGTGCTGGATTAAAATGAATAAAAACTTTGAACCAAGAGTTACATTGCGTATTTTGTTAGTTGTATATTGTCAGAGATTTGGCTAAAACACCAGTAACAAGCAATTAGTTTGAAAAGTGCTGCTGAACAGCGTGTTTATCAACAGACTGTCTGATCAGTTTGATTTATCAAGCATGGCTAACAGCCTGGAACCTACTGCAGGGGAGAGACAGATCCATCTTATTATTATAGTACTATGCTTTGAAATGCACAATTGAAACATCAAGATTAATTATTTTTTTAATATAAATTTTCATATTAAAACACTTAATTGACAACACACATAACAGCGCTAAAAGATGACACTAATTTCAGTAATTTAAGCGTTTTGTCAAACATGTCTAAGAGCTCTAACAGTTGATATTTTGTTTAAATATAGTGCTGCTTTATATGTACTTTCACTGAGTAGCAAAGCCACATTAAGCAGAGAGCTTTATAATGTGATTTTGATGTGATGTTGCAGGACAGAGGGGTCGTGTCCCAAACAACTCTTCAACTACAGATTTATTATTAATACACCACTTCTCAACTTTCTGTGACCGTCATTTGTAGCCTGCAAAAATTCTTCCCCCCTCATTTTCTACCCAATTTTAGTTGTTGCAATATTAATAACGTGTTGTTCCTGCCAACCCCTCTGCTGGCCTGAGGAGGACAGACTACCATGTGCCTCCTCCCATACACATGGAGCTGCCAAAGAAGCAACACAGACACAATCCCCAACCATCGTCCTACCTGCCGACACTGCCAAAATGTGTTGGAGTGATTAAGGTAGTGTATACAGCCATGTAGGGCTAACTGTGGGAGTGGAAATAATGTTCGCCCACGTCTGACCACTTTCACAGTGATTGAGAAAATCATCTGCATGCACAGCATTATAAATCTGCAGCAAAGCATGCATGGGTACTTCTTTCTTTGCGAGTAGTTTTAGTTGTGGACTTAAAAGAGTGTCATAAGAAACATAAATTTGAAATATATTTGCTTCATTTGAGTCTATGCGGAGGTAGAAGGAAGTTAGTCTGAGTAACGTGACGTCATATCCGTTCTGTATCCGTCAACCAAAGCAAACTGCAGTGAGCCGAAATGAGGAAGTACAAAACAGCGGAGGTTCTGCGTGGATACGACTTGAACCCTCACATTTTAACCCTCCTGTTACCTTCAAATTTACCAACATCTTTTATCCTTGGGGTCAATTTGACCCCAGCAATTTAAAACTCCAGAAAATGATTATAATTAAAATTGTTACCCAAGTTTATGTGTCAGGTACTTTATGTTTGTTGACTACCTAAATAGCCCTTTAAATAAAACAACCCCCCCATCAACCCTCCTTATACATCCAGAATACCTGTTACGCGACTATGGAGAAATATGCAGATACCCATAAAATCTCACTGATTGACCTAAAATTGGAAAGAGATATCTTTTTTTGTGTTTTAATGGCTTTATATTATTTCTAAGTACATATTTTTGTTATCTATAACATTTGGCATGAAAAACAATTTATGTTATCAAGAATAGTAACATGTATTATGTTCGGGGTCAATTTGACCCCAGGAAAAACAAATACAATTTCAAAAATTAAGAAGGATTTTATTTGTAAAACAGAACATCATCATCATCAGAACATCAGTAAGGCACACATAATAGTTGTTTATTTACAAAAAAAACTATAGAAAAGTACATTTGAGCATTGTGTCAGGGACTGTTCTATGCTACTCTAAGTGCTATGTATACGAATATGTATGTGTGAGATAGTAAAAAACAAAGTTACATAGTCACTAAAATGAGTTTGACAGAATACGAACAGACAGAATATGAACAGCATATTATTTTTCCTTAAGGCCACCAGGAGGTACATTCCAGCCTTTTGTCTGCACTACTGTACACATGATGTGCAGAGAGTGCATGCATGTTCCTTGCAGACGTATTTCTTGCATTTCACACAGGTGTTGCTGGTCTTGGAGTCATTTCTGTTGGGACAGACCTGGCACCTGCCACGTTTCCTGCATGCAGTTTGAACCACTGGAGGAGTTGGGGTGTGTGTCTCTGTTTGGATGTCCTTCACAGCAGTTGCAGCAGCTGTTGATGCTCTTGGAAGGCACCGTCTTCTCTCGATATGACGTTTCACCAACGCGTAACCCAGCTTTTCCAGGAAAATCCTCCTTCGACTCAGTTTTCCGCTGTTCCAGTCCTTGTTTATTTCACTCCATATTACAAAGGCATTGTAAGCGCTGACATTAATGATGTTGAAAAAAATTACAAGGGGCCAACGGGCAGTCATGCGTCGGCAGCTGTATGTGGCTGTGACCTTATCCAGGTTATCAACCCCTCCCTTTGTCTCGTTGTAGTCCTAGACCATTTGTGGTTTTCTGTCTTTTCTGGTGCTGAGGGCAGCATCTTTGTGCACGGTGCTCATCAGCAGGACATTTTTCCCTTTCTTGGGGCAATAGGAGACGACAGTGGCTCTGTCAGTGAAGGCAAACATTGAAGATGTTACCTTCCTGTTCTTCATCACAAGCAGCTCAGAGGGAAGCTCCGGCTTGTTTTTTCTCACAGTCCCCAAAATGGTAACCTTCCTTTTCAGCAGTTCTTCACCCAGGGCGTACGATGTAAAAAAATGATCACATGTAATGTTATGACCATGCAGTCCTTCAGCCATGTCAAGTACCACCCTCATGCCCTGATTTTTTTCAGGTGCTCCCCCAGGGGATTTACCAGTGTACACCTGGACTGTGCATCACAGGCTGCCCATATTTTGATACCGTATTTGGCCGTTTGCTCGTAATGTATTGTCTGAAGGGACAGCGCCCACGAAATGCAACCAGACATTCATCCACAGTCACGTGGGGGCCTGGATTGTAAAGAAAGGGTAATCGCTGAACCCACTTGTCCCATACATCCCGTATTGCTGCGAGTTTGTCACGCTCTCGGCGGCCCTGCCTTGTTTCTCTGTCATCAAAATGTATGACACGGGAGAAAACATGGAATGTGTTTAGTTAGATCTAACTAACTAACTAACTAACTAACTAACTAACTAACTAACTAACGATCTAACTATCTAACTATCTAACTATCTAACTAACTAACTATCTATCTATCTATCTAACTAACAAACGATCTAACTAACTACAGTTTTCTGTTTGGTTTGTTGTGCTTTGGGAAAGATAACGCGGAAAAATACAATTCAATTAAAAACATAAACATAAAAAAATATAAAAACATGTCAGGATGTTTTGTCGGGACACTTTTTAGGGGTCTATGACCTATTTTGAGTTAGGAAACAAAGATTTAGACTTAACATGTAGGAATATTTATATAATTTAGATGCACTTATATATTTATATATTGTATATAAAGCGGAGGAGAGAGGAAAGAGAGGAGGAGAGAAGAAAAAAGGATGATTTCATTATTTATGAAAAAATAATATATGATGAAATTATATAT
>CAKALG010043363.1:0-12759 GCA_916700815.1 Helicolenus hilgendorfi
CACGCGCTCCCATTTAAGGGTGAGCTTGTGCCCTTGAAAGAGCATCTTCTGTGGGGCGGGGATCCCATCGCTCTGGCCCCCAACTACGTTGTCTGAGACTGAAGGAAGAGTGCAGTCAATTATGTGACATCATCAGAACAGTAATACAGAAACTGAGGTTTTATGGCTAGCACTAGGGATGTCACCACAACCGATACGTCGATGCCAAAATTCAGAAAATGTTACGGTACTTGTTTTTCTACAGTACAGTAGGTATCATCAGGGCTTGAGACTAATGCTTTGGCTATACTTTCCACGAGGACGTCGCACAGACATAGCTGACGTGGAATCGTGACCAAGGAGGGTGAAAAGAGGACATGTCACGCGTCATATTATTGGGGTACAACACCTGCGCAGTCTGCACTCGCCGAAATTGAGCCATTAGCAACGCACAACCGCAGCTCCAGTTACACTGTACATGTGTCATACCCTAATACGCATACGCATACGCATACGCATACGCATACGCATACGGGCGTCCCGTCGTCCTGGGGATGATAGAAAATGAGTATGTGATGCAGTAAACTCCCTATCGACATGTCCAGGAGACTATTTTTTCCCTAATAATGCTACATTGTGAACAACAAATCTGTTTTGAAATTGGCAGGACGAGAGCTAGTTAATTAATTAATTAATTAATTAATTAGGTATATTTCCAAACTGACATTTTGGCAGTTGATTATTTAATCTGCCAGACAACTACACGGCATAAACCAGCTAACGTAATCCCTGCTTGTAAAATGTAGTTTTAGGTGAGAACCTCAAATAAATCCAGTTGTTTGAAGGAGATATTTTCCCAGCAATATAAAATAGATAACAGAGAGGGAATTATGACCCGTTTAACTTACTAACAAAAAACAGTATACAAACGGTAATAAAGGAGTGTATGTTCTTTACTGCGGTATCGAATTGGTATCGAGAATCATGGAATTTTACTAGTATTAGTATCGACTAAATTTCTGGTATCGTGACATCCATAGTTAGCACCAGTGGGCAAAAGATTAATATGGAAAATGTCAAACAGTTCAGTCTGAGAGCTTACCTTGCCTCTTTATTTGGGCCGGCTCGGTGGCCTTCTGGCTTGTAGCGCCCTCGTTCCTGGGGTTGAGGATCACATACTTGTTCTTCAGGCTGTCCAGCTGATAGGAGAAACCCTTGCTGGCGGGCTCAAACTCTATCTTCTGCAAGAGGACTTTCTTGGCAGAAGAGGCCAACAGTTTGTTGAGGTCGCCCTCATCACCCGTCTCCTTTCGACCAGGTTTTAACGCCTCCTTGAGTTTATCCACTATCGGCATTGTTGGAACATCACTGCAGAGAAAGTCAGGGTCATAAATTGTTCACAGAATCACTTCACTAGCACAACACGAGGCTGCACAAAAAAATAACACTCATTTCCCTACATTTTATTACGGCTATACCTTATTCAAAAGCACCTCACAGTACCTTAACTGTCACCATGGCGGTGTTAATGGCCCTTTAAAGCTGAAAAGGACCAAAAGTAAACCTTCAGTTGATCAAGTAAATGTTGAATTTATCTCTCAGATAATCACTTAAGAGCCTAATAAAGCCCTCCCCAGGCCACGAATCCTGACGTGGCTCCACAAGAGATATAAGGACTGGGTGCATCTGAGGAGCCAGCTGGGTCTTGGCAGCTGTCCTCACAGTTATGCAAGACAGCAGACGTTGGTAACATAGGGTGGCGGAGAGTGTATGAGATAGGAGCGGACAAGCATTAGAGCACATGAGGTGTAAACAGTTGCTGTTAACTGCCAAGTCAAATTGTTATCCTTTATTTTGCCTGCTTCAATGTTTTTATTGTTATCTTCCACCAACTGGCATGTTTCTTCAGTAAAGCTGTATATTATGGCTGCAACTAACGATGATTTTCATTGTCGATTAATCTGTTGATTATTTTCTCGATTAATCGATTAGTTGTTTGGTCTATAAAATGGTGAAAGGTGTTGTTCAGTGTTTCCCAAAGCCCAAGATGACGTCCTCAAATGTCTTGTTTTGTCCACTCAAAGATATTCCGTTTACTGTCATAGAGGTGTAAAGAAACCAGAAAATATTCACAATTAAGAAGCTGGAATCAGAGAATTTTTACTTGTTTGTCCTTAAAAAATTATCCGATTAATCGATTATCAAAATAGTTGCCGATTAATTTAATAGTTGATAACTAATTGTTGCAGCTCTACTGTATGTCATCAAATTTTGTCATCTGGACTATCGGAAATGACAGATAAAAAAAGAAATTGACTGAAAGATATTAAATCATTTGCACTGTGCCGTCCCTTTAAATACAGAGTAGCTGAGTACACTAAAAGGAACATTTCAGTGTAGATAACAACACCAGTCAGCCCAGTGAATGACTTCTGATTTCTGTGTTATTTTCTACAAAAGACAGCAGGCTGGCAAAATGTGTTCAACGCTGACCGAGGAGTGAGTAAACAAATCACTCAGTCTATTGCCTCAAGGACGTAGCCGAGGTGCCCCCAAACACAACAAACCCTCTTAAAAGTGAAAGCATTACACCATGTAGATGTAACAGTACAACACTGAGAGGTGTGGAGCACCACGAGAGTCGTGCTCATCAGAGTGGGCAGTGACGTCACGAGGAGGGAAGGAGGGCTGAACATGCATTGTATGCACAAGGGCACGCTGACCTTCACGTGCGGCTGATACAACTAAAAACGACACAGCAGCCTCACAGGGATGCAGCTAACTGCAGTGATGCAACTGCAGGACCAGACAGTAATATTGATACACTGACCACAACAGAGATTATTATGACACCATGACAATTAGTCATTTTATTTTAATATAGCAGACAGGAACTTTCTAATGTTTATGTTTGCATTTGGATTGTCTCTGCAGCGACAATGAGCAATCATCTGAAATCCTGTCATTAAATTAAAAGGATAGTTCTGATTTTTTGTATGCTGTAAGGTGATATGAACCATTCACAAATAGGTGATATCTATGAATGGATATTAGCTGAGGCTACAAGTGCTAATATCAATACATAGATACAGTATATGGTCTTTTAGTGCACATGCATTTAGATGTGAAGATGGTTAGTGGGCGCCTGGCGTGAGATCTGCAAACAGAATCACGCATTGGAAATCACAAAAGACGTCACATTCAGATGTAGATGGTTAAAACATTTTTTTTTGTCCTAAAAATACTGACATTTCAAGAGTTTTGCATTCAGGTATATCCATAGTCTCTTTTCAAGCAATGGCTGTGTGTTTAATATGTAATGACCTCTCAATATGAACATGAAAACAAGTCTCACTTTTATGTCCTTTAATGACTTGTACACTGTCTGGTTGCTTCATATTTTGGAGGTACTCCTCACGCTGACATGCTTAGATACATCAGTGGAGTTTGTCATTGTTTTCTGTAACTTACGAATACATCTGACGATGCAATCACAATCACCATTAGGAAAAAAAGGCCATTTTCCTAAGTTTTTGAGAAAAATACAGATAATAATAATATGTGTGAATATGCACTAGAATTTTATATTAGGACCAATACATAGAAATGGTTGGAAAATCAACAAAATGAAGTTCATGGAGCCTAAATGAGACAGGCTGAATTGTTGCAACATGTTCATTTTACGAGGGCTGCAAAAATGCATTACGGTAAGTCTTAACAGCTGCATTGTACGCCAGCGTTATCCAATATACAGAATATATTTGAGTGGCCCAGCCAGATAAATTTGCCGAAATCCAAGATGATTTTTCTACTATTTTTTTATGTGTTTTCTTTCCTCCATTCATCTCAAATCGATGTGCACCTCAAAGCGCAGGCTATTTGAAATGTCTGTCAGAATGGTGTATTTGCAAATCTATAGACTAGAAAAATGACTCCCTAATTAGAAGTTAACTTGTAAATACAATGCTGTGCTGCAGCAACCACAAGGGCCGAGCAACACACACAATTTGTCAACATTTTTACACATTTTGAAGCTGCATTGAGAACAACCTCTCTTCAGGAGCCAACATCTATCAAAAATGAAATACCCACCCATGTGGACAGAAGAAAAAAAACTGCATATAGCTGAAATGACCATTTCAATTACTCGATTAGTTGATCAACAGAAAATTAAATCATGAACTATTTTGCAAACCAATTATTTTCCAAGTAAAAATGTCAAAAAAATATGCTGATTCTAGCTTCTCTAATGTTAGGATTTATTTATTTTCTCTGTTTTAAACCATTGTAAATTGTTGTCATATAATAGTTAAAAAAAAAAAAAAGTTAAAACAAGCAATTTGAAAGACATCATCTTTGGCTCGGGAAATTGTGGTGAGCATTTTTTTCTTTCTTTTCTCATTTCATACACAAAACGATTAATTGAGAAAATATTCAGCACATTAATACATAGTGGAAATAATATTAGTTGCAGGCCTAATAGTGATGTTTTTAATTAGCCTATGCCCATATCAGCTGGATGATGGATATTACTGGATGAATATTGTAATCACGTCTGATAAAAAAAAAAAAAAAACACTAGTAAACAAAGAGGACCATGTGAATTGACATTTTAAAGATAACACCATTTATCAAAAATATAGACAACAGATTGAGTTGCATTAAAGTTAATTTATCTTTTGGCAAACTATTATTATTATTTGTGTTGCTGACACTAGTTTAAATGATAACGACAGCAACCAAAAAGCAAAATACTGTTCACGTATAATAACCGATAATAAGCACCTTAAATCACAAGTATCCACTCTAGGACTACAAAAAAAATTTGACTTTACAGGAGCACATGAAGGCAGCACAAGATATTACTGTCACTTCTAAAAACCCCTCTATTGTTGTTGCTTCATTAAACAACTATTTAACCACCTAATATCAAGGATTATCAATTCTCTAGTTCCTAATGATCATTATAGACTAACACTAGCCTTAATATCAACTAACACTAGCCTGTAGTACACCAAACTGGAGTCAACTCTAGGGCCACTCATCTAAGCTTAAATGTTTTACTTTTTTTAATTATCCTATGCCCATATCAGCTGAGTGAGGGGGACATGTGATGACTTAATTGGCTTCCTATAATATTGTAAATCACGATAAATAAGATAACACCATTTACCAAAATATATGCAGCAGATTGAGTTGCATTAAAGTTAATTTATCTTTTAGGCAAACTATTAATTGTGTTGCTGACACAAATAAAGCTGCAGGACCAGTTTAAATGACAACAGACAGCATAAATAATAACCAATAAAGCACCTTAAAATCATTAAGTATCCACTCATGGACTAAATGTGCAATATCGTTGATGCAATATACACCTCAAGTGCAACTACCTTTGTTTACATTTATTTATTTATTACATCTATCCTTCCTGTTTTACAAGTGAAATTACCTTTGTTTACATTACATCTATTTTTATATTTTATACTTCTAGTGTAACACCGTTCCGTTTATATTTATTTATTACATCTACTTTATCTGCTTTATTTGCTTTATAACTGTGTGTGTTTTACCTGTTATATGTTTTACCTGCCTCGTTTAGTCTTGTCAAGTATGTGTTTTAAAAAACTGACCAGAAGTGGAAACTGTGAATCTCGTTTTATTTAATACAATGACAAAGCTTTCTATCTTCTATTCTAAAAAAAAATGTGACAGGAGCACCTGAAGGCAGCACAAGCTATTTGCTGTCACTTCTAAAACCCCCTCCTATGTTGTTGCTTGATTAAACAACTATTTAACCACCTAATATCAAGGATTAGTAGCAACATGTTAATTTAACGAGGAGTGATTTGAGGTGCTTATTGGTTATGACTCCACTAGCCTCTAGTACACCAAACTGGAGTCAACTCTACAGTAGGGGCACTCATCGTCATAGCTTCATTAAAAACTATTTAACCACTTAATATCAAGGATTTTCAAATTATCTAGTTCGTAATGATCATTATAGACTAACACTAGCCATTAATATCGACACAACTAACCTCTGTAACACCAAACTGGAGTTTACCATTTACCAAAATATATGCAGCAGATTGAGTTGCATTAAAGTTAATTTATCTTTTAGGCAAACTATTAATTGTGTTGCTGACACAAATAAAGCTGCTGGACCCGTTTAAATGGCAACAGACAGCATAAATAATAACCAAATAAGCACCCTAAAATCACAAGTATCCACTCGAGGACTTAAAAATGTGACTTTCCAGGAGCACATGAAGGCAGCACAAGCTATTTGCTGTCACTTCTACACATCCCTACAATGTGGTTGCTTCATTAAACAACTATTTAACCACCTAACATCAAAGGATTTTCAATTATCTAGTTCTCTATTATCATTATAGACTAACACTAGCCATTAATATAGACACAGCTAGCCTCTAGTACACCAAACTGGAGTCAACTCTAGGGCCACTCATCATCATCATAGCTTCAATGCTAGCTTGCTAACCACAGCTAGCTAACGGTAATGTCGACCTCAAACGGTGTCAAGTTTGGACACAAAAACGTCGTCATTACTTCAATAAACACCTCCCCTTTTCTGTGTTTAAGTATTGGTAATAACCTGCTGCGAGTTGTGTCGTTTTTATGTCTTTTTTGGAGCTTGACAGTAGCAGCAAATTAGCCATTGAAGCTAACTTAACGTGGCTAAGCCTCAATGTGGTGTTAGCTAGCATCTCAGGCTAACAATCCACTAAGCGCCACATCCTGCCTCTTTATTTAAATACAACAAGCTGGAAATATAATAATAACAACCATTAAGTAAACCCAAGTGCGTATTCTTCGCTCACCTTTCCTTCAATCGTCCAAAAACGTGTCCAGTAGAGAGAACAGTCCTCTCGCTTCCTCAGCTGTAGCTCTCGGCTCTGCTATTTTCGCCCATGCTGCATTATCAGAGGGCGGTGACGAACGAACGACGTGTGATTGACAGGTGTGAAGAGCCAATCAGAGGACAGGTCACGCCGTTAGCCGGAGCGGTTCAGCCAATCAGCGCTGACTTCCAGCACCAGCGCTGTTTACCATTGATGCTATGCTCGATTCATGTTAATAATTATTATTATTAATATAACAACAAAGAAAACAGATAAATCATCTAGTGTATGCATGCAGTTATGTTAGGGTTGAAGCAAAGCTGCACATGAAAATCCTGCACATAAAATCGATTCCATAGAGTCAATTTGTCTGATTTCACAAAATATTTAGTGTAAAATGCACACATATTTCATCCATATTAGGTTTAGTGCACATTTGTAATTTGATTAGCCAACCTATTCATAATCGTTATTAATAATAATACGACTGTTGGAATGAACTAACAAATTCCTCATATAGTAGCATCAAAGAAAAGACTGCTGTTGCATTTCATCCTTGAACATATTTAAATAAATGCAATGTTATATACTGTAATTAACTCTTTTATTTAAATGGTTCATAATTTGTTACACTTTGTTTAGCTCTTTTTTTTACTGTTAGCTGATGCATCTTGTTTTTTGCACTATCCCCTTTGCTGCTGTACACTGGAAATGTCCCCTCTGCGGGACTAATAAAGGAATATCTTAACTTATCTTATCTTATATGCAGACTTGTAATTTGATTAGCCAGCCTATTAGCCTATTCATAGTCATTATTAATAATAACACTGTTGGAATGAACTAACAAATTCCTCTTATCGCAGTAGTATCAAAGAAAAGACTTTCATTTCATCCTTGAACACATTTAAATAAATGCAACGTTATATAATGTAATTAACTCTTAATTATTTCATATGAAATTCTGGATGAAATAAGGACGAAATCCCGAGAGTATCATTTTTGATAATTACACATTCGTGCACATGGATGGGCTCGTGAAGGAATGTCTGTGGATGTCACATGTTGTTGTCTCCACTAGTCGGCAGCAGATTGCTGTTATAGTGCTGTAACTACTGTCACCTGCCTCTATTTAAGTCTCTCAAATACTGATTTAAGAAGAATTATACATCATACTGTAATTTTCTGTATGACTTATGCCTCCTTTGCACCATGTGTGCCTGTTTGGTCTAATACTATGAGTTAGGTTTCTGTCACTTCAAACTAAATCTGTGTATTATTATGCACATAACTAGCAAACAAAGCCTGATTCTTTGATGAACTGAGATTGAATATGCACACAGAACAATCACAAATCACTAATTGTTATGCTACAGAAGAGCGCCAAACAGAGCTGATTATCATGAACCAACCAACATAGTATTTATAGACTAGCATGCTCTCAAATTGAGAGATTTTGTGGACTTTAAAACTGCACAATTAATGTAAAAAAAAAAAAAATTAAAATTAAAAGAAGATGTTCCAAATTACACTGTCAGTATGAATTAAGACAAACTTGCATGTTTACAAAAAACATTCTCTGAACAAAATGCAAAACAACAGTCAAAGGAGTTGATTTGTTTTGAAAATGAAATGAACATGTGTACTACACTGGATATATTAAATATATATATATTTAATGATTAACAAATATAAAACTGAGGTATGAACACTAGTGTGTATATGATTTTTTTTGTTTTGGGGTATATGTAATATACATATATTTTATCTTGTTTGTTTCTTTGCAAATTTCCCCACTGCCGGACAAATAAAGGAATATCTTATTTTATCTTTCATTTTTAGTGTGTATATTTAATGAGAAGTGTACAAAATGTATGTACAGAATGTAAAGCTAAGACTTCAGCCTGCACCTTTTTGGTCAGAATAAACTTGCTTTGGTTTGTCACTATTTCAAAAGTAATTACTTATTTTTGTTTTTTTTATTATTTTTTTATATGTTTATTTGAGTTGTTTAAGTAGAAAACGGACAAAATAAAAACTACATCCTTTAGCACACATTATTGACCATTAATGTGAAAATAACCAGTGCAAAAGCATCAAAATAGGGTTTGGCATTTAATAATATAATAGTCAAAATGTACAGTATTGTTTCAGCTGGACATGCATGCACAAATCATCTCAAACATTTCATGTGAAACCAGCACAAGACATCACACTGGACTACAGGTTCAAATGAAGAATCTTTTCACACTCTCATATTACTATTATTAAAGTCACATTGCTCAACACTTTTATGGTCATATCAAAGTAAATGGATGATTGGTTACAATGTGTTCTTAACCCACTGTCCTAAAGGACGAGCCAGTTTATCATTTAGGCCTACAATTTGACCTTTAACCGACATGTATTTCGCTAATGCTGTTAAAATATTTGGTCTTCTCTTTATACAATACCAATGGCGTCACTTGTCACAAAAAGTCAAAATGCTGGCTTTTATTTTTCAACAGAATATGATGAATTATATATTAAATAAAATATGCTCTTACACTAAAGCATTACATAGAGAAGAGCTGTAATATAAAAACATACAAAAATGGAGGATTCAATCCTCTTTTTCAGACATTTTTCATTAAAGACAATATGACTGCTGTGACAAATGTGTTCAAAGTGCATTCTTGTCTATTCAGGATTATTTAAAGAAAACAATAAGCAAAAGCACTACTGGTTTGCCACACCTTTTTAAAAACAAAAAGAGGGGACGAGTTTTTGCATACTCGGTACAAAAAAGAATCTGAAGAAGGACGGGCAAGAGGTGGCACTCATTCCTTGTGGTAGCTCTGCTGTCACAAATCAGGGCGCCGGTTAATGTTATTCATGAACACACAGATTCACAGAATTGTTACACTTTGAGTTATAGGTGTGTATGTGTTGCATTATAATATTATAGTTAACTTTAAAGAGGACCTATTCTGCTCATTTTAAGGCGCATACTTGTATTTGGGGATTCTACTGAAACATGTTTACACACTTTAATGTTAAAAAAACGCTTTACTTTAGTCAAATCGGCTGTGCTGCAGCACCTCTTTTCACCCTCTGTCTGAAACGCTCTGTTTAAGCTCCTCCCCCTCCCGAAATGTCCAGTCTGCTCTGATTGGTCAGCTGACTCACTCTGTTGTGATTGGTCAACTGAACCAAACTCTTCGGACTCCACTCAAGCTCTGCTCTAACTAGCTTCGTATGAGGGCGTGCCAATCTAGGCAGGTATTATGCAAATGTGTTACTTAGTGACATCACCACATTACGTAAGAAAAGACTGAAAGCGAGGCATTTCAGGCAGTTTCAGGAGCAGTGTTTCTGTGGGGGAGAGTAACTCCCTTTGGCCTGGACTTTGGACTTTGTAACTTTGCAGAGCTTTTACATGAACAAAAAACCCCAATTAAATACACTAAAGGAAAAAGCACAAACGCATAATAGGTCCCCTTTAAAACAATACCTTTGTTTTAAAAGGTAAATTAATAGCTCAAGAACAAAAAAAATACTGAATTGTGATGATGATCCCTTTATTTCAGCTGAGGGAGAAGTGGTTTATGAGGAAGTGCTTCGGATTTAGCGGTCTGAAAGTGCTGAATTCATAAAAAACATAATGAATCCTGTAAATAAAAACAACCTCACCACAGAACACACACCCTAACGCTTTTTAACAAGAAAAAACAAAATAAGAATTTGACTTTGTGTTTTTTGGTATCTTAGTATATCTTAGACATCCTCAGACTATTGGAGAGTGGTGGAGTTAAGGGTCTTGGATGTCCAAGAAATCCTGTTTGGGCAGCGCAGCCCCTCTGTACCAGGCACAAGAGTCATCACTCCTCTTGATACAAGCGAAGTGTTTGGCCTGTGCTCCGCTGACCTTCTTCTCAATCACCATGTCCGTCCACAGGCACTCCGCCGGGCTGCTGATCATGCAGGGGATGGAGATGCAGGGGCTGATCTGAGCATCGGAAAAGAGACCAAAATCAGGGATTAAGATGAATAGGGTACAAAAAATTAACTAACAGATATGATCATGAATCTTCCCCAGTTGATTACTTACATTAAGACAATTAAAAAAAAAAATGTATTACAAGTTTTCTGAAATGTTATGTTTAAATATGCAGATGAGGCATTATTTTATTAAATCATAGATCTAAATTTGGACAATCAGCTTTCTCTATAAAGGGCCGTCAACTCTGGAACACATTACCGACTGAAATCAAATTAATTACAGATATAATGTCCTTTACATCAAAGGTTATTTTATACATATAAAAGCCCAACTAGGGACAACAGTTGAAAATTAGCAATAACTATAAACTCTCTGTGCAGCTCATCAGTTTTCATGTCCAGATAGAAATAAAAATAAAAATAAAAATAAGTTTCATGCCCTGTATTGGAACTATGTTTAATGGCATAGTCCCTATCAAATAAAATAAATACATAAACATAAAAATAAATATGCGCTAATTTGCATACTGAACTTATATAGAACAAGATCTTAAAATATGTGTTTCATTTTGTTGACATATTTGAGAATATTATAATATAATATTGGGGATTTTTAAAAATAAATTAGAAAATACTGTCAACCCTCACAAAAAAAAACAATTTTCACCATGTTTTTAGAAATAAAATGTTCTATAAATCAGGCTATGAATGATATATGAACAACCCCTTTGTAAAAACCTTCAGAATATAGATAGGAATGAAACTGGAAAGTTTGGTGGATGTAAGTGCTACTAAAGTGGAGATTTCAGGCTCAGAGTCTGAGGAAAAAACTCATTCTGAGGCCTTAAATGATACGTATTGTTAAATTCCATACATTTTGCGAGACACTACAGGTTAATAGGGTAAAAAAAAACAACTCATAGATATCACGTTGAAACTTCCCCAGTGGATTACTTACATTAAGACGATTATTTTTGTATTACAAGTTTTCTGAAAATGTTATGTTTAAATATGCAAATGAGGCATTATCTAATGCTAACTTTTGGTGAATTTAGGATAAATCTACAGACGTAAATAGACAAAGTAGTAAAATAAACACCTAAATGTGTATTTTGGATGTTTTCTTTCGCCTAGAAGCAAAATAGCCCAAAGTTTTTTTCTCTGGGGTGTCTCCCCCTTAAGACAAACAATGCATCTTTCAAGATTGTTTTAGTTTGTGGTCATTTTCTACCTTGCAACCACAGCCCATTTCATAGCGCTCAGTCAGGCTCTTCTTCTGGGTGGCGCTCATGGCCTCCCAGGGCTCGATGAAGTCGCACAGTGTGATATGCATCTTCCCGTCGGCCTCTATCTTGCCTGCAGAGGAGGGAAAGTGCATTAGATGACATGGAAACTAATATGAAGACGTATCAAGGAACTACATCTGTGGGAAAAGGTTGTACCTGCGATAAGATACTCCTTGCCGGTACTCTCCAGAGTTGCTCCACACAGTGAGGAGATGGGAGCAGTGTAGATGGCATCAATATCCTGGGTGGGACCTTTGAACATCTGACAAATCAAACAAAGAAGATTTAGATTCATATTGGAGTTAAGTTCATACCCCTAACATGAAAATGATAGCTTCATACCTTGATCTGTTTGATGTCGTACTTGAGACTCTTGATGGGGTTTCCGTAGATGTCGTTGCCAACGTCAACCTTCTCCTCTCCAACTACCTTCGCCCTGATAACTGCAGAGAGACAAACCCACATTTTACATGCATTGTATGAGAAAACAAAGTTTCTTTGTGATGTTTAAAACCGAACAGTCTGATCTAAGCCCTGCCCAGGTCTGGCATGCCGGAGTCGGCCACAACACACATTGCTGTGGCTTGGATGTGAGGAGTGTGCATGTGCCAGGTGCTGGGAAAGACAGAGGCAACATGAGTGTTTCATCAGCT